>JAEUWY010000003.1:0-119161 GCA_022059125.1 Corynespora cassiicola | reverse complement strand
CTAACCCTAACCCTAACCCTAACCCTAACCCTAACCCTAACCCTAACCCTAACCCTAACCCTAACCCTAACCCTAACCCTAACCCTAACCCTAACCCTAACCCTAACCCTAACCCTAACCCTAACCCTAACCCTAAAAAAACCCTAAAAAAACCCTGATATAATAAGTAACTAAAGATTTAATCGAATTTTAAAAACTGCGTATTTTAACCTAGTAAAGCAGTTTCTAGATTAGAATTTAAAGAGTACGAGATAATAAAGTCGCGATAGAAGTATTAATAAATAAAAAACTTTATACGCTAGTATTAATAAAAGAATATAAACAGATTTTAAACCTGTTAGAATAGAGAACTAAAAATACTTTAAAGTACTTCTTTTCTAGTAAGTTTAAAATCTTTATCGGTAATAGATTGTACTTACCTAAGTCTAAAACAGAAGATTTTTCTAGGCGTTCTTATTTTCCGATTAGAATAGATTTAGGTTATAAAAGTTAAGCGTATTTTTAAATTAGTTATATAAATTATTTTTTATATTAATTTAGCTTACTTGCAGAAAGTTATAGTTACATAAAAAATAGTTTTACTTACTATAGTTATAGCAGTTTTCTTTTACAGTCTAAGCTGTTTTAAATAGCTTAGTAGTTTCGCGTTAGTACGGTAGTTACAACTCTATACAAGTAGTACTTAAGTAGGTAGTATCTTTTAGTCTGTTAGAAGTAGTAGAGATAACTACTAATTTCTAGAGTTCTGAAACCTTAAAAGATAGAAGTAGAGTATTACTTTTTCTATTTCAGGTTATATTTAACACAGAGTTACTTCGGCGTTTTATATTATAAGCTAATAGATGTTTTACTATGTCGTTAAAGAAGTTATTCTATAAAAATTTAAATCTAAAGTTCAGCACTCGCAGAGTTAAAGTAATTTTCTTCTATAAATAAAAAAACTACTTTTTTTATTATACTCTGCTCTTAATAGCAGCGGATAGAAATTAAGCTTTAAAAGTAGAGAAGGTTTTTTTTCGTTCTATCTGCAAGTAGTAGAAAGCTACTTAATTTTCTACTTTTTCGTTTTCTGAAATAAAGTACAATTTTAAAAAATTAAGTATTTTCTTAATATTAAAAAACTATTTTTAAAAGTTATTAGCTAAGTAATAGGGCTCTAAGTATTCGCGAGCTAGTTTTAACGTATATTTTTAGACTTCTGCTATATAAGCTCGCTTAGTAGAATAATAATTCTAGTTAATATTAAAGCAGTTTTAGATAGAAGCTAGCTATTATAAAAAAGTAACGGTTTTTCTGTTGCTAAAAGGCTTAATCTTAAAAATCTACTTAAATAACTTTATTTAAACTAAAATTAAAAGTAATTTAAATAGTTGTTAGATACAAGTTAAAAGTAACAGTTAGAATTTTTTTATATTTCGGAGAGAAGAGTCTGCAGCAGCAGCTTTAAGTTCTAATATTCTAGCTTATAACTGTAAAATTTCTACTTCTATAGATATAAAATAAAGATTATTATTATTAGGTTAAGATGGGAATCCGGTAAGTTTTAGATTATTATTAAAGAGTTAAAACTGCTTTTGCAGCCGGCTTAATTTTTAAATAGTATTTTTTTAAAATATATTTAGCGGGTGTATAGAGCCAGATATTAATAGTTAGAATTAATTCTAGTAAATTATTAGTAGTTATTTAGTTTTTATTTTAGCGCTTAACGCGTTTTTTTTAAAAATAATCTAACTTATATAAAAGCAGAAGTTCTAAACCTAAAAGCTTTAGTCGTTAAAAAATCTAAAGAATTTTAACTTTACTAAAAGTTAAAAACGTACGTAGTAATTTAGAACGGACCCGGTCTAATACGTATACTATCTAGTTGTACTTCTTTTTATAATAAATAGAGAAGTAATATTTTTAAGCCGTTACCAGCGAAAAGTAGTTTAGAAATATAATATAAAAACACAGAGTAACTTGTCTCTAATACGGCTTAAATACTACTTAAAATAAAAGTTTATAGAACTAGAGAATAATTACAAATTAGAACCTATAGATTTTGTATAAAAAAATATTTTTAAACTATAGAACTATCTAAAACTATCGTAACTTTTTATAGTTTTCCTTTAGTACTTTATTATAAGTCTAGTCTAGTTCTATTTTTTAGTTATTATAGAAAAGTATAAAAAAATAAGGGATTAGAGCTGAGTCGGATGTCGGAAGCTAAGAATTAAATATAAAGTTCTGAATTACGTGCGCGATGCTTAGAAGTAAATATATTCGGACTTTATACAAACGAGATTTGTTACAATATATAGCTGGCGTAGAAGCTTCTGTATAAAAATACAGAAACTGCTAAAAAAAATTAGTTTTTTTTATAAAAAAAAATTTAGTAGTTAGTAGACTATAAAATATAAAATAGATTTTTTATAGTAAAATACTTTCCGGTGTCGCTGCATCCGGAAATGGAGGTTACTGTAGTAGGAAATCGAGGGCTCGCTTGGCATCTCGCTGCTTTTATTTGGCCCGTGCGCCGACCTCTTCACATAAAAGCGCACTTCCCTCACCGCGCTGCTTGCCCCCCACCACCCTCTATTTCCTCCAACGCCCTACCCTGGCCATATGAGACGCCCAGACACTTTTCATGAGGCATTTTCTTCCCTTGCCATGCATGCAAGCGCTGCACTACGTGCCTTTCCTGATTTCCCGTGTCTTGGACTGACGATAGCAGCCCCCTCGCGGAGCTTCTCATCTTTTATGCGCTCTTCTTTCAATACAGGACGGACTTATCCATTCTGCCTATCCTACGGATGGCCCTTCAGGATGACATTTCGTCCATTCTTGACCACTGATCGCCCAGTTCCAGCAACCTCTCTCGACTCCCTTTACCATTCGGACGACTCGCCGATAGTCTCCAATCCTCTTGATTATCACGTCACTCATTTCCTCTTCGAGGAAGGAAAATGGTCTTCCACTTCTGTGTAGGGATTTCTCCATGGCCCCTTCGGACGCTGCCACGTCAGCTGCATCAGAAAAGCAGCCGAGGCTACCACAGAATTCAAGATCTAGCCATTTCGGCGTTCAAGAAACGCTGTTAACCGCCCTACAATACCAGGGTTGGTTTCGTTGGAGTGGAGCCTAGCCGTAATCTACCGCTCAAAGCCCGGGGCACAATCACGGTTCGACACTGAGCTGTGCCATTGGCGCCTTGCACGGTGCATCGAAGCTTCTTACGTGTTAGTCTGCGTGGCTAGGTCTATGGTTGCTTTGTTGTGTTGCATGGTCGCAGATAAGAGAGGGGCTAGAAGGGCCTCTTTGGTGAGGTGTAGGTACAAGCAAGCTCCAACTGCTCCGGTTAACCCCATGCCGGCGGGAATTGGAGGCTCCTGAGTGGCCTTGCGCCCCAGTTGGGTATCGGGGTGGCCGACGATCAGAGACTCGTATGAAAATCGGAGCATCTTCTAGATATCTGTGCCATACAGACCCTGTCTAGCTGACTAGGCGCTCTTCGTATGCAAAGGATGCCTACGGGGACACGAAACCATCAGGCAGATTCCCGGGAGCAGGATGTTGCCGCCAGCCCAGCCTAGACTCTGACAGAGATGGCGTCAGACATCCCTTTTCAGCGAAAATTTATCGGCGGAGAAACCGCTCACTCCTTATTTAACAGAGACGCTTTATGCAGGGGCAATGGCTGAAATGCCACAGTTGAAGGGGTTCGAGCTTGGGATTGGGCTTCGGAGTTATCGACAACTCAACGGCCTGCATTGCGGTTCTACAATGCATAGGGTCGTGTTGAAGTAAGGCAGACTCCAATAGCAAAAACGCCTAGCCCAAGAGATTGCAGTCTTGCTACATGCTGGCTATTGGCGGGTTCGGTAGTGAGACCCTTATGCGAAAGTAGCATCGCCACTGAAATTTTGTAGATGGATAACGAAGGAACTTGCATGAGCAATGCTAAATCAATATTGGATAACGTGAACACGTTTGGCCTGTACTTAACCCTAACATGGTAAGTATCATTCCAAATATGGTATCAATGACTGCCTTGGCACGTTAGACCTCTTAACTATTTAAGAATCGGTTCCAGGACTCTGTGTCTGCCCTAACAGACATTATCAATCAATCTTGAAAGCCATAACAACAGTCATGGCCTACAACACGTTCTCCCTCTCCCAGGTTAAGCCTCTCGAAGTTAAGCTTTACCATGGACCGCCAAAGCCGAAGCCATCTTACCAACCTCTTGGGTCAAGGCATCATGCATCAGCCGTCGCTAGTGAGCAGAGTAGAATCTTGAATGCTCAATCCGAGAACACAAAAGACCAAGCGTCCAAGTCCTGCGCATCCCAATTTGAGACAAACAGTTTAGGTAGGTAACTCTCTACACTTAATACCGCAGCTCACTCTCGCAGATAACTTGATTGTCATTGACGACAGCCAGTCAGAATCTGGTTCTGACAAGGAGAGCGAGTGCTTACGGAAGAGTGGCGAGATCTCTCAGACGGGCAACAGACTTGAGAGCGTTTATTTCTCGGCAATGGGTGATACTATCGATTCCGAGCAGTTAGACGAACCGACTTCAACTCCATCCTACCCCACCGTGACCGATTCACTACTCCAAAAGAGTCATACTAGGCACGCAAACGGAGATGGCGGAATTTTAACCAGGAAAGCTGAACTCCAGGATAAATCCGAATGCCGCGATACGTTGCGCTGCCAACCGATGCAAGAGTCCACCAGTTGCATGACTCCAAAAGCTACCGATCCATTGCAGTCACTAATGAGCGTGACAGAAAGGAAAGGTTGGTGCAAATAGTTGCAAATGTGCCGAATCTATCTAATCCGCAGTAAGACAGATTTCCCACACCTAAATGTGTGCCTGATCCTAACATTCATGTTGAGAATAACATTAATGGCACTCCACACGACAATGTTTCGACTCATAAGCGTAGAAGAATTTCTTCTAAAGTGACCATCAGCCGCAAGCGGCGCAACCGAAGCTCATATACAGCACCAAAGCGGCGCCTTCGCAACGCCAAGTCAGCTGCCGGTCAACACAAGCAGAGTCAAAAAACCAGCTGGGCCCTAAATCTCGAAGCCGATCCGAGCAATTCAGATGAAGACGGCGAATACGAGGTAGAGAAGATTCTCGATTCCCGGATTGGTGATGGCGGGATATTACAGTACCGCGTCGAATGGGTCGGATATCCCGAGGATCAAACGTGGTATAATGCAGGCAATTTTAAAAATAGCCCTTACAAAGTCTCAGACTACCATAAGGACAAAAATGCTCGTGCAGGGCCTCCCAAGATGTTAGGATGGTGGATGTTGTGTTGGGATGAGGGAGTAAATGCCGAAGATCATCCCAACGATGACAGGGCCGAATGATTTTCCTAGAATAGTAGTTTTCAGGTATTTACTCAGGTATCCCAATATCAAGGCATGACATAGTGGATTTTCTTGACACGACGTTTTTGTAGGTCTGTAGCTCAAGACTCTGAGAGCAGACATTGCTATCTGTTCTCGGCCGCAAATATCGCTCGCTCAGAATATGTTACAAACATGAACATTTTTATAGTCGTGAATTATTTCTGTCTTATAATTAGGGGGATATTTTTCCCTGTGAGGTAACCTGGCTGATGACCAAATAATGTCTCATTGCCAGTCCTTTGATCGTGGGAACCTCTATCTCACACAACAGTATTACTTATCTCAGTGAGCGTGTTCCGCCCGACGCATGAAAAAACCAAAACAAGTGTTCCATCCTATCACCATTTGTAGACAGTTAAAAAACACAACATAAGGGTCTCAAGCTCTACTTTCTTGTCAGAACTTTGGGGGTGTAAGAGTTATCGTATTGTCAAGGCGGGATCTAAGACTAAGTAGTGACGCTAGCTAGTCATGTGTATCAGTCACATGACTACTGCCTTCATCGCCCATCTTGACATTTCTGCTGGCCAATCCCTTTGCTCCTGGCAATGATTAAAAAAGAATTTGGACGATTTTATTGGAAGTAGAATCATTTTTTTACACTGATTTCAGGTTGTGAACTTCCAAGAGCGAGTGGATGCTTTGTTTTACCAAAAAAGAAGACGCGCCCGACTTGAGGCTATTCATGCTGCTAGCCAACTTGCTTGATGAAAATTTTGAGCGGTTTCAAGTTGCCTCAGAAGCACAAATAACCTCTTGTAGTCTTTCTGTTCCCGGCTAAAGCCTCCATAAGCTTGCTCCAACTGCTCAAAGGCTACCTTCAAGACCTTTGCAAACCCCCAGCTGATATCCCCACTAGTTTCCTTTTGCAAAGCACATTCATGCTTCAGAATGTCTAACACATGCCCAAAAGAAGCCTTGGTTGAGCTTTCGGACATTTCAGCCTCCAAGGAGGGAAGGCATCGAACCCAGTGCAGTTGAAAGTTAATCCAAGCGTCAGAAACAGCGCCTTCTGAACTTTTGCGACCTTTTGGTGTTGACCTTGGAATCAAAGCCTTGCGTTTTCGGTTCTTTGAAGGCTTCTTTCGAACATATCAGCCCGCATTCAATTCTAAGCCAGATGATGATAATACACACCGTGACTCTGCCTTGATCTATGGACTTTTCAGCCGGTCTTAGGCGAGGTATGTATCGACGATAATACATCGCACCCTTCTTCGAAGGGGCTGGGGACCAGGGCGTTCTGCACATGGGGCATGTCTTGGGTGTATCTATGCTGCACTGAACTCGAAACCATTCTCGTATGCAAGAACTGCAGAATATATGCCCTAAGGATCGATTAATAGATACATGTGTGACGAGTTTCACACTTACCACAACTTGTCGATACTCGACATTTGGTATGAAACTCAGTTTCCTGGCAGATAGTGCACTCAGAACCTGATAACTTAATCACCTTTGATGGTGAATCCTGTCGATGGATGCGACAGGTCATTAGTTTTTTGTCGTTTCGAGATGTAGAGGCGTCATCTGGAGCATCTATGCAGCCCAAACAACAGACCTAACAAGATGAGTGTAGCCTAACGTCTGTATTGCTGCCATACTTACACATGAGCACTCGTCAAAAACGAACTTAGTACAGCCAAGTTCTTTATAACAAAAGGCGCATGTTTCAATCATAGTCTCCAAATCAATGAGAACTATTTTACTCTCTTTTCAAATTTTATTAGAACTGTGAATACAGATTTTGCTATGACATACCACTGTTTGATGCCTTCTCCATAGCGTGTGCCTGCGAATATGGTGTCATGATGATATTTTGACAATTCAAGATAGATTGGTAACAGATGCGAATAGTAATCGATGTGATTAACAAGACAACGGCGTATTGCTCCCTTTGTGCCACCCAAGGCAGACTTATAAACAGCACAGAGGGTAACAAGCCGCTCTTCTAGCGCCCGGATGTATGTTTTCCGTATCGATGAGCAAACTCTGCATGAAGATGGCAGTTTGATGGCCTATGGACACCTGATAGAGGCTCCACTCTCTCTCAATCTGGAACCAGGGGGTGGCTTCGCGCGCTGATATCTGTCCACAACCGGCAAACACTGCCCTGAGCAGAGATATATTTAGAGTATGATTGCATAAATGTGCTGGATGACGGGTTCATGATGGCCAATGATTCCTCGCTAGGCCCAAGACCTGTTGCTAAGGGGTGGCTTTGCCCTGTCAACCCCGAGAAAAACGCCTTGGGGTAATTGGAACCACCATATTAGGCACCACTGTTTCCATAGAACTCGTGATACCTCATTTCGAATTGTGTGGCGCCTTTTTCTCCAATAGGCTCTGCGATATTCAGCACAGAGTACTGCATGGTAAGCTGGAAAATGTGTAGATGGTAACGGAGTCTTCTCGAACCCAAAAGAGCATATCAGACCTCAAATTTGGCTTTACTGGGATCTATACGAGGCATACTTCATGCATGTATAACACTTGACAAGGAAGAGAAATACAGTGCCTATCGTAAGAGACGGAACATGGCCTAAGCTCGGGAGCCTTGGTATAAAAGGGACTGACTATCAACCATTTCAATTAACTTCACTCGTAACAGCAACTAAAGCTCACGATATTTCCAATCTACTATGTCTGAATCATCTGGCACCAACGAGGACCCTCACATGTACGATGAAGAGATTAGAGTCAACAGCGAGAGGCTCGAGATCGCTTCTAAGTCGAACTCGTTTTCTGCCGCCAGTCCTGTCATATACGAAACAGGAAATGCAATAGAGGAAGTATGGTTGAAAACTAGGTCCTGTTTTTATACTTTAATCATGCTTACAAGTACGCCCAGAGTAAGAACAACACACTTCCGAATCAAAAGAACGACTCGCTTTCGAAACATTGCACCCGAAGCAATCAATCATGCCCACAACCCAACTCTAGAAGTGGAAAGAGGAAGTTCAGCGATCTCTCGAAAGTCAATATGGAAGGTGGAAAGAATAACAACGACTGTTATAGTGAGTACTTAGGCCCTTGACCTGACACAGTTTCTTCGCTGAGTAGATGAGATGGCGTAGAACAGTTGAAGAATACTATCCGGGAGGTTTCCATGAAAATCACTACACTGGAGGCAAAGCATAAAGATATTCAAACAGAAATTGATTCACTTCAATCCGAGCAGAACAGATTGGTGGAGTTGATAGGAACCTTGCAGAGAGAGTCTGTGTACCCTAATAAGGGCCTGAAAAGGAGCGGCGAATCTTACACTAAAAGACAACAAAGGAAAAGAAGGAAGTGTTAAATATGAACGACATGCATGAAGTTTCTATCTTCCTCTTCTCTATATAAGGCGGTCGTAGATTGAACTAGAATTTACTACGTTTTTTGTTGTCAAAGAAAACGTCATATGCGTGAGGCGCAAAATAGGAGGTTTTTTAGTCGCAAACTCACGGTCTGCAGGAAGCTATGTCAACCGCAAAATTCGACTCGGATTGCGAACAGGGAAGGGAAGTGGTTTGAATCGTCGACGGAATCTAAGCATTGGTGTGGTAATTCCTTCAAGTTGGGACAGGGGTGACTGGTGGGGCTAAATATGCGCTGCATGTACCATCCCTGCTGGCGCGAATGTACGGCGCGTACATCCCGGCTGTCCGCGTCTGACTTGACTTCTGGTCTGAAACCATGTAACGTTACTTCCTGATTAGGATGCACATTTAGATGCATAACAATCTCTCATAATATATTCATAATATTTGCTAACTATCACTGGGTCCAACATACTGCACCAACATTCTTCAGTGGTTGACTTGTGTATTGATCCCTATTTTCCATTCCCATTTCTATTCTCCAATCCAAACGACGAACGTCAATCAAAATATGATGACTGAGTGTTTTCAATGTCACACTTGCCATTATCTGATACGGTTCGGCTCTAACTTGCTTGTTTCGTGCAACAATCGGTTCTGCTTCGATTTTCTTTGCCGGTAGTATCCAAACAAGCCCACTAAGATAATTAGAAGTAGCACACCAGCTACCAGCCCACCAATCGCTCCACTTGACATCTTGGTTGAACTTTTACTGTGCGCCTTCCGGGTTGCAGCGGAGTTGGGTAGAGCGGTTGACTGGGGGCTAGCATCGACCAGACTGGAGGACACGCTCTTAACGGCCCTCATATGGATGAATTGATCGATTGGTAGCATTTTGCGGATTGATGTGATGCGAAGATTTTTTTTGGCAGATGTCAAAATTATGTGGTGCACAAAATGCGTGATATCGTTGGGAAATGGTATACAGCAGCGATTCTTGGGGGATTTATGTAGGTACGCGTCATCCCTGGATAACAATTTTAAGTTTCTATTTTTAGAAAGCTCGACCTGATAATCAAAAACCGTTTTTGGTTTTCCGGAAGAGGAAAGTAGAAACCCAGAAACGAATATCTTTCCGGTAGGCTGCGGTCTGACTATTTAACTGCCATATTTCACTAGTGTAAGCCTGGTCATGCTTGTGAATAGATGCCAAAATGAGTTTTATTGAACAAGCCTTCTTTTTACTCTATACAATGTCCCTAATTCTAAAAGGAGACAGCCACAGTTGGGTTGAACGAGCATACGTGTTATTAGAAGGTAGCATTATAGGAGAGGCTGGATTTCCTCGCGGCTACGGTAGGATTCTGGTGTCTTCCTTGTGACTTAGCTAATTCAATCACATAGTATCCCGCACCACAGGCTTTTCCGACAATGACATGATGTATAGGTTGCCACCTCCAGGACGTTCACCCAGCGAGATTGTACCCGGTGATTTGATATGCAAGGACACTCAAACTACTTACAATCAGACTAATGGGAGTCCACGGCTAGTAGCACATTCGGGTGAGGCTGTCTTACTCTTGTATCAAGAAAACGGTCACGTGACAAAAATCCAAAACGATCCAGGCCATCCTCATCCAGGAACCGTAACTATCTTTGGTACGTCGAGCCCATCTCCTGCTGAAGGTTTTCAGAGCATTATTGGAACTGCAACTCGGCTTCGAGAAACTTCATTTGACGATGGACTATGTTACCAAGACAATGGTACACCTATGGCGATGAGTAGAAAGACGCGCTCGCATCGTCCAAAGCTTCAGGAAGAAGGTCCTGATCTCTGGTGCGGTAGTAACGTACAGCTTCCTTTTGATTTGAGCCCGAGAACTATCTATACTCTATACTGGATGTGGAATTTTGATGGACTAGGGTTCACAGAGAGGTATACCACTTGCTTAGATGTCCTAATCATCTAAATAGTAAAGATTCATGTTATTGTAAGTACTGTAGTTAGTTAATGTAGTTAGAAATTTTCAGCTCGAATAGCTTACTTCACATTGATACATTTCTTAAAGAGTCATAAATTTAACTAGTACTTCATAGCTAACAAATTTCATGCTTTCGATATCCAGGTGGGCTTCTTAAGGCTCAGCTATACTAATTGCCTCTAGCTTCTCATCAATTTCTATATATGGTGAGCTTCCAATATTTTCAATAATGAGGCTTGATTTACCATTGCAAATCAGAGTAAAACTGTCTTGTTGTTGGGCTAGGTGCTCCATCCAGCTGGGGCATGTCTTGAAGGTCTCTAAGAGTTGTGTGAGTTTGGCGAACTCCACGGTAGCATGCCCCTGAAATCGTTCCATTCTTCGTCTCAAATTTCTTTGGATGTGGTCATCTTGTACGGCTTGCATATGAATGCATAAAGAGCAGACGCAGGTGCAGTCTAACTGTTGTTTGAAAGGAAACTTGCTCACAGCGTCCGGAAGGTACGGATCATTCAAAGCATGACTATTTTCGCGTGAATAGATGTTAAAACAACGTATAAGGAGTTGTGTTTGAAGGTAGGAAAATGCTAGGTAGCGTGCATAAGGCATATTGGTATCTGTGTGTATTGTAAACGAGATGGCTTGAGGATATCCGATCTTTGTTTATTAGCCTTTCCCCAATCAAAGATATTTCAAGCCTCTTGCACAAGCGCGCAATATTTTTGATTGCTGAAAATGGAATGTGGAAATCGCAACGCATTGAGATTCATTTTTCATTTTTCATTTTTGTACATACTCGCTTATTGGTCACATTTGTGTTATCTCAAGGCTTTCCAACGCTGGCATATCGAAAAACACATTCCCAGAGAATACTAGGGGTTAGAGAAAGCTCAGCAGCGATATAAGAATGTTGCATCCTGCCCTGGGCCACGGCCCAGAAATACGCTACTCGCATTTGTAATCTGGTTTCCGGAGATTCGCACCTCCTATCCCAAAGTTGACCTACAGAACCCCGAACGTCTACAATAATGTTGATTACATCTTTCTCAGTTTTACAGAGTACGGGATCGAGATTGACCTTGATTGATTCAGCCATCCTTGCTTGGGAGAAACCTCTTAAATCTCTTTTCTGGAGATCTGGATGCCAAACTGTCGTGTTTCCAATTGGTTGTGACTTGTGGTTCGATGGTGTCTCGATACTCAGACGAATAGCTCCGTGATCAGAAACTGCAGAAGAATAGTACCTTTGCAGTTTCTCCATCTTCTTGATATATTCTCCGACTCCTGAGGTTTGATGAATCAGAGGTTTCTTCGGCTCCGGTCCAGAAACGGGCTGGGATGTTTCACAAGTGCAATTGCTATGCAATCTTATCCTACATCCGCTTTCCCCGGCCAAACTTCGAAACGTATCGAACGGAGGCATTTGAAAGTGGTCTTTCGGGCTAGCCTCAGACTGCGATCTTAAGCTCGGTAGGTGAATTAGGCCCTGGGTATGCACATGAAAAAGGCCAGGTATCCCAGCAATGTTTGAACCAGTCTGCTGTCCTATTTTGTCTTGATGTTTGGACTGCGATAGATCAGGTGCTTTTTCTGTTTGGAGGCTTTGATCTTCATTCGCTGAACATAGCATGGCAGAAATAGAATGCCTATCTATTTGAAGTTAATCGGCTTATCTGTCGTCACAAACAGAAAGGCAAACCTACAGAAATCTTGATGTATATGGCTGCTTCTCTCTTCCTGGAAGCTCATGACTGTGTTTCTTATTTCAGGTAATTGAGTAGTTACTATGTTTCTCTGGGAGCGATCAGTGATAGTACTTGCTGTAGCAGAAAGCAAGGTAATGAAAGCAAATTCGCGGGATCAAGGCCTTATGGCCTTAAATCCCACATGGGATACAATTTACGCCAGGGAAGTGCCCCTACGGGCTATTGTGCCATGCGGCGCGGATCCATTTTTGGGTTTTCAAATTTGGAATGTCGATTAAGGGATATAAGACCTCATTTTCCACTTCAGTGCAGGGGCGCGAATGGACTGGGGGTTTTTGTCCCGCAAGCGCTCGTGTTGCACAGGGTCTTATTTCCCGCAGGGGCGATTGTAGAATGCGGGCTGGCGGCGTCGAGGGGCGTGGATGGACTAGGGCAGAATTTCCCATAAGCGCTAATGTTGCACAGGGTCTTTTTTCCCGCAGGGGCAACTGTAGGATGCGGGCTTGTGGCGTCGAGGGGCGCAGGGTTACGTCAGGATTAGCCGCAGTGCAGCGGTTACGGGATGTTAACTTGCATGGGCTCAGATCCCGCAGGGGAGAAACGCCCGTGTTTTCCGCTCATCGAGCTCTTATTGGCCAGGTTACAGTTGGTACCTGCGTTTTTTCGAGGTTAGTCTGCCGATATACTGCCGATGGCCCTACACGCCTCTCGCCGCAGGGACAAGCACACCATCGCTTAGGTTTAGTTCTGATCATGCGAACCGTGTCAATGTTGCGGCACAGCTGGTGGAGACTCCTCTTCCGTGCAAGCCTATTCGAACAACGAAAAACCCCCTCAATAGTTATTCATTGCCGGAAAGTGATTGTTTGAAACGCCGGTAATGTTTTGAAAAAAATCTGCAGCTATGGAGATGGGTCTCATTTTTTTATCTGACATTCAGCTCTTTCTACTCTTCCATCTCCGATACGCGTACCTAAACGTAGGGGCTCTTTGTATCCGGGTCAAAATCGTAGGAGCTTTGAGAAAATAAAACTTCATTGTAACTAACTAGTGACTCAAATTTGCTCATTTTTTCTTCTATTGGTTCTGTACAGGTTTCTTGCAGCCACATGAAATATCTAAGAATATCTAACACGGGACGCCCGGCCAGCGACAGTTTCCTCCGGGCGGAACCCAGCTGTTACCATATGGATATCTTCTTTACTCTCACGTAGTCCGCTCCTTACCGCTTCCTCAAAGTTTGGCGTGCCGCATACTATCTCGATTGTTAGCAATGCTAACGTGATAAACTCTAGAAGGCCTCATACCTGAGACTACCATGTTACCGGCGTCAGCTGAATTTTCTTTACTGATATACCAACCGACATCAAGAGATTGGTCAGTTTCAAACCAACGCTTGCCTATTCTCTCTTCAACGGTTTGAAATTTGGTATTTGGTGGCGTATAAAGGGCTATAGTAAAGATATGCCGATGATCCATTTCATGAAGACGGTCAAGGAAGCCACGCGCCCATGCCACCTGGTCTATACCATGTTAGATAAGCCAAAAACATTAGTAGAAGAAATACCATGTGATTCAAGGAACCATACTAGGGTCAGTCTTCGAACTCTTGCGCTCTGATCTTCATGAGCCTCAAGAAGGCGTTTGATAGGGAGAAGATGAGCCGCAATTCCAATGCCACTAGCCATGAACAGCACTTTGTCGAAGCCATTCAATGGTACCTCATGGCCATAAGGGCCATCGATGATCACAGAGGATCTTACATGGGGTGAGGTGAAAATTGTATCGCTAAGGCCCCCAGCCCTTTCTATTAGCAGGACGATCGACCTTTCGTCTGCCCATGCGATCATGTACGGATGCGACTGGACAAAACCTAATCTGTGTGGGGCAATTTTTGGCAATGTGAGATACACGTATTGTCCCGGGGTAGCTTTCCAAGGCCTCTTTGGGAGAATCTTTACTTGCACGGCCTGGGTGGCGCTTTGACTGGGGAAGTAGTTGAACACCGGGCTATCAGGGAACCTAGATCCCCAATTCCGATGAACCAACAAGACAGCCCACATCGCATGCTGACCCAACCAAGTCAGAGCAGCTATTCCTAGGAAAATGGTAGAGCGAGTTCTTCCAGGTCGTATGTGAAACCACAGGGTGATCCCAAGGGCGAGTGCGAATACCAGATGGCTCTTAAGAAACAGTTCGTACATATATCTCCTGATATAGAGAATGGAAAGGCCACCAAGAGCTGTAAGAAGAGAGAGCAACTATTTTGATATCAGCTGGCATCGAAGCACAGATTACGTAGGCATTGCTACCAAAGTCTCCTTTACCGATGATGAAGAGGCAGTGGCGTTGATGACACCGTGAACCAGACCCTGTATTACGCATATTCGACCCACCCACCGATGGAAGAGGTGAAATTCACTCAAAGAAAGACGCAGTATTCGATCTACGAGGAAACTCGTTCGACCCCCAAGGTACAATGGGATAGCGTTGATCATAAACAGCGTTGCGCATCGTTTCGCGAGCTCATCCCGATCAGATAGTCTTATGGTGCATGCTACAATATTTCCGGTTATGAAGAGAATTAAATTGACAAAAGAAGCGACATTGATATCACCAGAACCTCTCCGGCGCTGGTAAACCAAAGTATATAGAATTTTCTTTCGCAGAAATGAAAATATAACTCGTCGAGAGTGAGCGTCAAGAAGCCGCCACAGTTTCCAAAGCAACAGAGCGGCAATAGCCGAAGCAAAAGATATGAGGTAAATAAGTGTCGTTTGCATGATGATCTGTAGAATTAGGCATAATGTGGTCTCGCACATAAATAGTCGGGATCTCCTCATGACAATGAAATGGCCGATATTTTTGGCAGTTTGTTTACCAAAGATGAAATGACGGAAATAGAAAACGAAAAAAGATTACGGCTTTTCTTGACGAGTTTCAGAAAATGGAAAATCGAGAAAGAAATTGAGCCACCCCAAGAACGGAAGCAAGAACGTATGTCAGCCTTGCTGTGCCGCACTGCGCATCGCTGTCCTATTTTTCTAGCTAGGTCTCACGGCGGTCGGAAGCGCGCGGAAATACATCGGCCTTGCTTTTACCATCCTACACAAAATCTTCAGCCACCAACAAGATACCCCGCTCGGAGCGAGATATATCCTCAGGGCATACCACCTTGAAGAGTACCCGACAACGGCATTACTACTGCATACTTACAAGTCCTCCAATATCCATTTCAGTAAACAACCTCCAAAATGATGTCCACTATGAAACAAGACAAGTTTTTCGCTCGCCGCCGCAAGGGTCTTGACAGAAAGGCCACGGATCTGGTCTTGAAGGAGCTCCAGCGAGGAAACCACGTAAGGGTGACAATCATCTATCAACATGGAAACGAATTCTCATTCTTTCGCTCTCATCCTCATCTTGGGCTTCCATCAATGAAACAGCTGGTATGATTCTATGATGGTTGAACTATAACATTCTAACAAGACCAACAGAGTAAAGACGGAATTCTTCTCACAGACATGGAATCTCATGACCGCGGCAATGAGCAACTCAAATTGATCGACAACTGGAAAAAGAAGGAGGGCCTTATCAAAGCAATATCGCCCAATGCCGAGTTTATTTCCCTTGCTACAAAGATCCCTTTGCCCGCAGAAAGCCAAAACCAGTCACCGAATTTGCAGGATCTTCCCTTCCTCAATTATTTTGGGCCAGACCATGGCCTTGATGCAAATGACTTGAACAACAACGTTGGTGGTTGCCAGAGTGTCGCAGGAGAGATCCAGAAGAATGGTGAAGGGGGACATCCCGATACTCGCATTCAGCGTGATGGAGATGACAAGGATGATGAAGAAGAGGAGACTGACACTGAAGAAGACGAAGAGGATGATGATGATGATGATGACGATGATGATGACGACGACGATGACGAATATGAAGAAGACGGCCAGAGAGCTGCTGCAATCTTAGCTGACATGGCGGGAAAGGATCATCGTCAGTCACCCAAAAGGCGAAGGGCAGAGAACGTCGATATCTCCCAGTATGCACCCATGATTGCTTTTAACCCTACAGCCCAGGGTGATGCTCAACAGGCGGCTATTTCAAACTTCTCCAAGGCTCAACAACAATTCCACCCTGCAACTATCAACAATGGAGTGCCCATAACTCATTTTTATCCGCAGCCCGGTGCCTCTAATGGAAACTCCCAGAATGGGCTTGCTACCCATGGAGAGACGTTTTACAACAACGGAATGTTCCCTGGCTCGGGGCAGTCAGGCATGGCTCATTTTACCTTTCAAGAGGGTATGAATGGTGGTTTTGCATTGCCGGAGCGGTTGAAAGTTCCTCATATCGCTTCTTCAAGAAAGTCGCGCCGAATCAAATCGCAGGAAAAGATGAAGAACCGCAGTGGAAAAAAGTCTCGGAGAAAGACTACATAGAAATTCAAATTTTATTAGGCCGAGTTTTATCTAGTCCATAGTTCAATACTCCCGGTTTTGGAACAAATATCTTATTTCGTTTGAAGTTGAGTGCATTCAGTTAATTATCATTAAGAGAGCTGTAAATCGATGAAAGGCAAATCAAAACGTCATTTACTTCGTATATAAGTGTTTGGATGGCATGATGTTCAAGGATCTTACGGTGAGCTCGCTGAGACTTCTGTTCCAAAAAGGCAGCTGTGAACATTACGAACATGTCACTACAACCTGTATCATCCTTGAAGACTGTGGCGGAGTGCTCATAAATTTACATTCGGGCCAATGGATTTCTAACAAGGATAATTCATTAAGCGCTTTCACATGTTGGATTTGTGGCTATACCTTGAGGCTTCGAGCTCTCGGACACGGCATGACCTCAATTTGGGCTAGATTTTATGCTAGCCAAGGAGGCACAGCATTCGCGACTTGATCAATTCAAAATCTGTTGGCCAGTAAACTGTCCTTGGATGGATACATTTGACACAAATGCCCTGCAAGTCCGATTGGATCATGCGGATCCTTCGTAAGGAGGACATGTGATCGGTTCATGTCAAGCTATAAAAGGACCGGTTAGGTTCTGAAAGAGAACACGATCATTTCGCTCCCTTCCCACACTTTTTCCAAGATTTATTTTTATACCCTGATAATCGACATCATGAATAAGCCTACCGAGCACTCGGTAATTTTCCAATAACTTTGTGCCTCAAATCTATACTGACAGCATATCGTAGGAGATGCCTCGTTCCGAAAAACCTGAAAAGTCCGATTACAAAGAGAATGGGGGATTTACCAATTCCTATACATCCAAAGTTGACAAGCAAGATAACCCTATCGACACCCACTCTGTCCCAAGCGTTTCCAACGCCACAGGAAAGCCTTCATATGATACGCTTTCCAACAAACACCCCAGGCCAAAAGAAAGAACGGAAAACGGTTTTTTGGCTCGGGCCAATCCATCTCCTTCACTCGCTGAGCACATCTCGATTAGAAAAAGCAGTCAGGCAAAGCGTCCTAAGCTAGCTCATTTCCCATATCAGCCCCCAACATTCACTCCAATCAATAATTACCAAGCTTTCGAAAATGTTGCATCTAAGCGACAGAAGCAAGCAGCTGCCACCTCCAGCGTGTGTCCAGACTCCGTTCCTACCGATTATTTGAACATGTTTGTGGCCCACTTGTTCAGCAATAATTTGCAAAAATTTCGGGACGACCTTTTACTTCAACTTGATCGGAAATGCTACGACCATTACGCTGTGATCAACAACAACCTCTCACAAAGTAGAGACTTGCTGTGGGAGGGAATTAGAAATAACGAAATAGAATGCACCGGACAAATTCTTCAACTGAAGACCCAGTTGGACCGCGTTGCTGGTCAGCTGAGCACAAGGGATAGTTCATGGAACCAGCAACAAAACCAACTGAAGTCAGAAATCTACGAATTGAAAGAGACAATAAGAGGATACCAAGAAGTGGAAGCTCAACTTGACAGAACGCAAAAAGAGCTGGAGAACACAAGAGCGCAATTGGAGGAACTCAAAACCAGGCTTGGTAATGTGCTTACGATCGAGGATTTCGAGGCTTTTCTAGCAGAAAAAGACAAAAGAGATGAGGCAATGAAAGATAAGATAGCGGAACTTGAGCAGAAAGCAGGGACAGAGAAATTAGGGGAACAGAAAGCCAATGCGGGTCGGCCTAAAAGAAAGCGGTCAAATGTTTAAGTGGGGAATTCATTTCCCGGTTCTTTTTTTGTCAATTAATATGGAAGAATTGTCGTGTTTCAAATCCCATAAGTTAGCTTTTGTATTGCTATTTTCCATGTTGCAAATGAAATACTTTCTCGAGATTTTAAATCCGACTTTATCTTTACGAAGTGATCGTTGCATTCAGCACCTACACTCCTAGTAGTACAACATCATTATAGCTCATCTAATTCAAACTCTAGCAATACATCTTCGGAGCATTCCGGACAAAAACGAACCGAAAACCCGTCACAGCTCGCATTTGTATCGTTACACATGTCAACTCCCCATGCATCATAAGAGTATACAGAAGGAAGACGGTTCTCACAAGTCACTATACTATCTCCACTACATATTTATTAGGTAGGCAAATCATTCTAGTATGCACGCAACTTACCAGATATAGTAATCGTGATTACAGGAATACCATAGATATGTATAGAAACACATTCTCAAGACTTAATCAATGTATCTTAGTATCCAACGTTACAGTATTCTAATGAGACAGGCCTACGGCCTTTGATTAAGACAAATTATTCTTATTGTCGGGTTTCAGTCTTCTATCTGTACGCTTTCTATAACAATCATAATTTTCCACCTTTCGTTTTCGAGTGGGAATAGTAGCTAGAAAAGCGACAAATGAAAAGCGAAAAATTAAAAACGAAACATTAACTGTTAAAAATGAAAAACAAGAATTGAAAAATTAAGAATTAATAGTGAAAAGTTAGAAGTAAAAGATGAAAAATGAAAAATGAAAAATGAAAAATGAAAAGCGAAATATCGGAAGCCAAATCCCAAAAAGGTTCGCCAAGGAAACATCTGTCACGTGATATAGACAATCAAGCATCTAAGTTGTAGGGTTTATACAGCACGACGTATGGTGGATCTAATGAAGATCGGAAGAATATAGGATTCTATTGGCGAAAATAGTTTTTCGTAAGCTAACTAGATATGTTGCGATGTTTAACAAGCTCAAAGCGTTATCCCATAATGTATAATCCTTTCTGACTACTCAGCCGCCTCAATCCTTCCAAATATGCTATAACTAATTCCTTAATTACAAAGTAAGCTTTGAACTTTCCCTCTTGCCATTGAATCTACCAAGACTCCTACGAACAGCTTGCTTGATTATTTCAGATTCTTCGTGTTTATCAAGTCCCAATTGACTAGTATATTCCTCCCTCTTAGAATCTCCAAACTTGGCTTGGCGCTTGCCTATTCCTCCACTTTCGTCCCTTTCAGAGTTTCTATGGCCCCTATAGATGACATTTCTATCGCCAGAGATCTTCCTTCCTATGCCTGAGTTGTCCGATCGCGCTAGAATCTCGTTCTAGTATACAGTTAGTATCAAAAGATATAACGTAGTTTATAAGTGAGCGGCGCATATAAGCGAGCGGCGCACCCCACCAAGTCTCTAAGCCTTTTAAAGCATATAAATTCACAACGCATCACTATTTTATTAACATGATAGCTATCCTAAATTATATAATATCTAGAGAAGCCTTCTTACACGTACGCGAATTGTGTCCAGGCTCCCTGCAGCGCGTGCAGCGCGCTAGAGCCTGCCGGCTCGCACCCGATCGCGCCTTACCTTGCCGCGTTTCTCCCTCTATCTGCTGCTCAACAGCCTTTTGAGCAATCATGTCCTCTCCTTCTGCCTTCGATAAGGTGCCTTGCTTCTGAATCCGCTTCTTTCTACGCTGCTTGCGCGTTGTGGCGGCCTCATTTGCTCTTTCAAGGCTCAAGACTCGCTCGCGCATAAGCGCTATCTGATGCATTGCCTTAGAGGAGCCCCTCTCTAGCTGGTTAAGCCTCTCAATAATAGAAGCAGGCGACGAACTCTTATGTGCGCGGATCCGATCGCGAATTAATCTTGATTGAGCCTCTATCTCGCGCTGGTTGCTTGGTGTTTTAGCTTCCCACACAGCCTCTGGTAGGGCTAGTGGTGATGGCGTCCGAAGCTTGATATTAAGCTTTAGAAGCACTACCTCTGGATTATGTGGGACTAGTCCAGCGCCCCGAAAGCTTGCGCAGATATTTCCCTTTGTGATGGACTGGTTGTAAGCGGCGCGGAAGGCTGGTAAGAACTCAAGCTTGGTGATATGGTTAACATGGTCGCGTATTAGGCCCTCGACCTGGCGCCCGTACGCCCGCTTCAACGGTGAGAAACAGCCCACGTCAAGTGGCTGCAACAGGTGCGACGAATGTGGTGGCATACAGAGAGTATAGATCTTGTTCTCCTTACAGATCTCCTGGAATTCAAGCGAGTTATGGCTCTCATGGCCATCGAGTATTAGTAATTGGCGCGCGCCCACTCTACGCTCTGCTGTATGCTTAATAAAGTGCCATAGCCAGGCAACACCAAGCTCGTTCGTGGTCCAGCCATTGTCACTGAGACCAATGGCCCAGTCACCTGGTATATCATCGCCCTCATACCAGGCAGAGAGGTGGTACTGGCCAGCGAAGATGATAAAGGGCGGGATAGCCCACCCAACAGCGTTGATTCCCTGGATTATCGTAACCCACTCGCGATTGCCTGGCTGGATCGCCTTTGGCCGGCCACGTCTCTCTGAGCCCGTGACAACTAGCCGAGAGGATATTTTACCCATTAGAAAGCCAGTCTCGTCAAAGTTGAAGGTATCCTCGTCGCAGATGCCATAGGTGGCCTTTGTACGTGCTACCAGCTCAAACCAGGCCTGTATGGCCGTTGGGTCCTCACAGAGAGCCCGCTGCCGATCGTAGGGTCGATTGAATCGCGTTACGAGGCTTTCTGTTCGTTTGACAAAGTTCCTAGGCCATAGCTGGCCAACGTGGCCTGCGCCGCGCTCAGTGAGCAGTTTATTCGCCATATCTCGTACGGCACCTAGAGTGGGGGCAAAGCCTCGCGAATCTAGATCAAGTATGTGTTTGACAATCACCTCCTCTTCTAACTTGGTAAGCTTCTTTGATTTGGGCTCACAGTCGCGTCGCGCAGCGATTCCTGCGCGTCGGCGCCGGAGCGTGGTTTCAGGGACGCTGTACGTAGTAGCAGCGCGTCGTCCACTCTGAATTTGATTCTTATTGATAGCTGAGATAGCTAGGAAGACATTGGCCTCGTTATAGGGTAATTCAATATGCGTGGGTTGAGCCATTGTAGTTGATAGGTAACGCGTCGCGAAAAGTTGGTGGGGTGCGCCGCTCGCTTATATGCGCCGCTCACTTATAAACTACGTTACCATGAATATTCATGCAAACGTACTTTAGCTTTAGAAAGTGAGGAAGACAACACAGTAAGGGCAAATAGACCTTCAAAAAGAGCAAAACGCATGTTTTATACAGTATAAACGTTGGTGTTTTGGAAACAGTAGCAATTCGGATACAGGCACGTCAATTGTAACATTTAGTTGATACGTGAGTTGGGTCTGATTCAGTTTAGGTGGAAGGGAATCTTATATTTCTAGATGGATACATAGATATTAAATCCCATGTGACTCTCCGTTTTCCAATTTTCAAATTCTAAATTTCGTTTTCCAATTTTTGAATGCAATTAAAATGGTATTGATGCATCAAAACTTCGAAATTGAAATGTCGACTTATATATCATGTGACACAGAGCTGGCAACTCAGATGAGTACATCACTATGAGATGTCCTTTCGCACATGCAATCTCCATTATAGAATTTCTTGGAAGCAAAACTGACTGAGATGCCATCTTTCCCCTGGATTAGTTTCAACTATGATGACGGAGAAGCTACATTATGGGCGCACAAGGTTACTATCAGCGATGTTTGTGGCCCAAAAACGACCCCCTCTTTGATTACCTTTGTAGGGTTGAAAAGAAAATCCTCGCTGCTGGCCCGTCTTTTGGGCCACGCCAAGGCAATGAGACCACATGGTCGAGTCCGGCTGTCTTCCATAAATAGAGCGGGCAGCGATGCACCAGACGTATATGTTGATTGCGAACTCTCCAACCAAACGACTCCACTATTCGACCCTACTTCGATTCCATGTACACCACACCACATCAATTGGAAACCTGAGGAACACTTTCCTAACGTTTTTGTTTCAAAATTCCTTGTACCCCTTTCTAACGTCGTATGCTATTTTTCGACAGATTTCGGTGGTATCGAAGGCGTCTGTAGTCTATTGGCGCTTCAGGCCACCGACTCGCTTGCATATAAACTTCCATCGCAAGCATTACCTCATGTTTTAATCGTTATCGATACTCACAGCTCCTGTGAAGCCGAATGCGATATTCGGGAAGCAGTCATCAAGGCGATGCAGCTCCGGAAAAGATATCTGCATCTCAGACATGCTGAACGCGAACTCACAGCGCGATTTCGTAGTATCCAAATCATCGCTCTACCAAAAAGTAGCTCGGTTCATGAGAATACCGCTACACTTCACGGGCGTGTGGCCGCTCTCTCGAAAGAAGTCCACTGGGGCCGCAAAACGAGCCACTACTTATTCAGCGTTCAGCATCTAGATGCACTGGCCAGCCGTATGCTCGTACATTTTTGTAAAGACAAATCAGTCTTCGATTTTGTCAAGGAGTCTCGACCTAAGAACTTTGCAAAAGATTCGTTAGGACGACATCTTCATGAGGCAACTAAGCTGATACCAAGTTCCAGCTGGCTTTGGCAGGTCATAATACCTCTAGTGGCTTCCGCCATATTCTTGGAGAACTACCCTCCGGGATCGCACAGTAAGTCAAGAGCTCTTCTTGTCGAACATGTATCAATGCTTGCAGATTTCCCAGCGTCATATATATTCGACGCCTTCTATGCCGCCCCATGCAGAAAGGTCATTGAAAGTTACACCGAGGATGCCGAGATCCAAGTCAAGTTCATATCGCGCCTTCGAGTCGACTTGGATAGGATGTTCCGCAAATATGAATTCGATCCTAAAGGTCAGAGTGCTTTGCGCCAACACTACGAGCGGCTCACTGGGCTGTGGCCACATTTCCCTGAACTGAAGAGCTTTAAGACGTGTTTTTCATGCCTTGTACAGCCTCCAGAAAAGGTGTTTCAATGTGGACATGCCATTTGCAATACTTGTGTCAGAAGGTTTGGACAAAATTCAAGGTTTGCAAGGCACACTTTTAGAATACCAGCCTGTATTCTATGCGGGCAGGTACAGCCATCTGACAGCTCTACCTTTACTCTTATACCTCCGTCAGCTGGGATCCGTATCTTATGTATAGATGGAGGCGGTATAAGAGGAGTAGTCCCACTCATCTTCATGGAGTATCTTGATCGCGAATTAAGCCGATTTGGCTGCCCGATACATGAATATTTCGATTATATATGTGGGACCTCTGCAGGTAAGTATGTTGGAAATCTAAGTGGCCTCGCTAAACCTGCATAATAGGTGGCCTGGTAGCGATCGGAGTTTTTCTTAAGAAGTGGACCCCAAGCGAGTGCCTCGTAAGATTTGAGAGCCTTGCAGCAACAACGTTCCGACGCGAAAAGGATGAGAAGAAATCTTCACTGTTCCAATGGCTCCAACAATTATTCAGGACTTTTGTGAAAGACCATCAATATCAGCTTTCCCCTATTGAGAAGGCGTTTGATTCAGCCCTCGGCTCCTCTGAACGTCTTTTCAATCCATTGCGCAGCGATGTCAAAGTTGCGGTGACCACCACTAGTGTTCGAGACAACATGCCTTGTATCATGTCCAACTATAACGGAGGTGTCCGTTCCGGGGAAGCTGGTAGGTGGTACTGCGACGTTCAAAATTGATATTGACCTAGGCAGACTATCACCACATCCGTGCAGACAGCTACATTCATGATATATCCATTAGCGATGCGTAAGTCTCAACAACCACTACGGATGTCTCCTTAGTAATACGAAATCAGGGCTGCATGTACTTCAGCTGCACCCTTTTATTTCAAGTCCAAGGACGTCGATCATCTAGATACCTTTCAGGATGGGGGTCTGGAACACAACAACCCGATATTTCTAGCCAGCTGGGAATGCGCAATTATTTGGCCTGATCGATGTCAGATATTCGAACCAGCACACTGTCGCATTGACCATATGCTGTCTCTTGGTACGGGAACAACGGCTACCTTGAAATATAGAATTGGACCACATTCCCCTAAAAAGGACCGATTCCTCCCTCGACTAGTAGGCAACTACAAGGGCCAGCTGGACGGCGAGAAGAAATGGAAGGCATTTATTCAATGCATTCCTTCACATTTACGATCAAGGTACAGACGCATGAATCTGTTTCTCTGTGGGCCCGAACCTGCTTTAGATGATACAATGGCAATCGGGCGGCTCAAGACTCAGGCAAAGATCTCTATTGAGACCGATATGCATCTAACAAACGTAAAGGACTCTATGATTGCCTCGATGTTTTACTTCGAGCTGGATGAAGTCCTGAGGCTTGAAGGCGGTGCATATTCCTGTTCGGGGATCGTCTTGTGCCGGCTCAACATGGATATTCAAGGTCTTAAGAGGCTTTACAAAAGCTTGACTGAAGCTTCGGCCAACTTTGTCGTGGCTAACAGCTCATTCGCCTGCGTGGACTCCATGCCAGAGAACATTCCAGCTTTCCGACGAGACTTGGATTTCATCGTAAGAGACATGGACTCTGTGGTCCAGATCAGCGTGAACAATGTCACAACTGAACCAACTTCAATCAGCGGAGTGCCTGTATCACTGCGCGAGATGGTTGCTACACAATGTTTGGATATCCCTTTTGGATGTGTGGATCATAGAGAAACTGAAAAACCTCTTCCTGATGTGCCGTCGAAACGGAAACTGGATCGAATATAAGGTCTATCCCTGAGTCGTCAGACGCATGGTGTAACGTGCATCGCCCGTAAGCGAGAAACGCCCCTCAGCGAGATGGGCCAACTCGACAGGCACTTCACACTTCCCCACACACTTCTAGAGGTCCTTAATTGCAGTAAATCCATGCTTCAGACACTTCTGCTTCTTATACTATGTTGAAGCAGGAAAAATATGATGGTTGTGGTCGAGCTGTGACGCCAAGCGGAAGTCCAGTTTACACGGAGATAAGCTCGGAGTATATGTTTTTCAGGCTCAAGCATCTTGAAAACCAGGGACAATGTGCTATTCGGTTGTATCTATCGCTATAGCAGTTGCAGATTGCAAAGAACGAGGCAAATGGTGACTGAGCAGGGGTGGAGAGTAAAGTGGCTCCTTGCGCAGCGTGCGACAAGACTGTCGTTTCGACCACAAACACCGTATTTTAATTATCACAGGATACAGAGTGACAAAGACAGACTTGGGAAATATCAGCATACATGCTGCAAGCCCATAAGCGAATGTGGTGAGGGTTGGTTTGGGTTGAAGCTGGATTCATCTCGCTGAGGGGCGTTTCTCGCTTAAGGGCGATGCACGTTAATGGGACAGTTTTGTAGAAAAGATACTGTAACTTCTTTTTCCACTAGTGTATAGTTATTTATCTAATATGCGACGATTTTATCTGTTCTTAACTTTAGAATTATATCTAGAGTATATGTGGGGAAGAAGAATGAAGACTGAGTTGATTGTTATAGATAACTACCGCACTATACTTATATCCTCCATGGACTAGGGTCTGTCTGAAGTGCGTGGGATGGTAACGTCCATCCCTCCGTTGCGCGACAGACCCCGTGCCGCGACAGCTTCGCACTCCGGACCCTCGGCGTCTCTCGTCTGAATGTCAATAAATCTTCAGCTTGTTTATTAACGTTCTACAACTGATTTTCTCTCTATGCATCATCCTCCGGCGAAGACTATCGCCATGTTGGCGGTGCTGTTGACTGCTTCGTCGACGCCGCCAATCGACTCATCAGCAATACCCCCTTGTCCATTCGCGACCCTGAAAATCACTGAAAAGCTCGGAGGGCTAGAAATGAAGTAAAATCAAGGAAGACCGCCCCAGTCCTTTATAGATTGCTCCAAGCCAGAAAGGAGGCATTCCGAGAGTTTCTCCGGTCAAAAGAGAAGATGGAGAAAAGCGGCCCATGTGGCGACCCCGCTCTAGCGTGCCTTGATGTGCAGCAAGCTGCATTAGCGCGTGTGTAGTTTACTGTATTCTATTGCACAGCGGCCATCACCGGTACTCCCAAAATAGCTGTGGCGCAGGGCAGCGGGTCTCTCGAAGTGTCAACGATCACGTGGTGAGCTTCGCCGCTTCTCCCACCTGTCCTTTACTCTTCAGCGCCTGCCTCCACTATTATGTTGGAACGGGGCCTTCTGTACAAAGTGCACCCCTACGTTGTTATCACTTCTCATGTATAGTAAAACTGTCATGTGTTTTATTAATGGTAATCAGTTCTATGCCTTTCTTCTATTGGCCCGCAATATGGTTAATGGACTAGAACAACGTTGTTTGCATCTGCGAATCATTCGAAATAGAAAGAACACGACCTGGCCACTGGGAAGGATTGACGTATGATCGGAGGAGCTTGATTACCGCCTCGCCCCCGTTCGATGCCGCCCACGAAAGCGGCGTTTGTCCGCTGCTGTCTTTCGAGTCGACATCGACCTTGCCTGTGTCAAGCAGCGTCTTGACTATCGCTTCACGTCTGTTTAGTAATGCCCACCAAAGCGGCGTTCGCCCGCAGCTATCCTTCGAGTCGACTTCGACCTTGCCTATGTCGAGCAGCATCTTGACCACCTCCTCGCTTCCGTTCTGTGCCGCCAGCGAAAGCGGCGTCCGCCCGCTGTTGTCTTTCGAGTCGACGTCGACCTTGCCCGTTTCGAGTAGTAGCCTGACTATCGCCTTGTTCCCGTTCTGTGCCGCCCACGAAAGCAGCTTCTGCCCGTAGATGTTCTTCGAGTCGACGTCGACCTTACCCGTGTCAAGTAGCAGCCTGACTATCGCCTCGCTTCCGTTCTGTGCCGCGAGTGAAAGTGGCGTCCGCCAGTAGTTGTCCTTCGAGTCGACGTCGACTTTGCCTGTGTCAAGTAGCAGCCTGACTATCGCCTCGCTTCCGTTCTGTGCCGCGAGTGAAAGCGGCGTCCGCCCGCTGTTGTCTTTCGAGTCGACGTCGACCTTACCCGTTTCGAGTAGTAGCCTGACTATCGCCTTGTTCCCGTTTTGTGCCGCCAGCGAAAGCGGTGCCTGCCCGATGCCGTCCTTCGAGTCGACGTCGACTTTGCCTGTGTCGAGTAGCATCCTGACTATCGCCTTGTTCCCGTTCTGTGCCGCCAGTAAAAGCAGCGTCTGCCCGTAGCTGTCCTTCGAGTCGACGTCGGCCTTGCCTGTGTCGAGTAGCATCCTGACTATCGCCTCGCTTCCGTTCTGTGCCGCCAGCGAAAGAGGCGTCCGCCCGATGCCGTCCTTCGAGTCGATGTCGACTTTGCCTGTGTCGAGTAGCATCCTGACTATCGCCTCGTTCCCGTTCTGTGCCGCCCACGAAAGCAGCTTCTGCCCGTAGATGCTCTTCGAGTCGACGTCGACCTTACCCGTGTCAAGTAGCAGCCTGACTATCGCCTCGCTTCCGTTCTGTGCCGCGAGTGAAAGCGGCGTCCGCCCGCTGTTGTCCTTCGAGTCGACGTCGACCTTGCCTGTGTCGAGTAGCAGCTTGGCTATCGCCTCGCTTCCGTTCTGTGCCGCGAGTGAAAGCGGCGTCCGCCCGCTGTTGTCCTTCGAGTCGACGTCGACCTTGCCTGTGTCGAGTAGCAGCTTGGCTATCGCCTCGCTTCCGTTCTGTGCCGCGAGTGAAAGCGGCGTCCGCCCGCTGTTGTCCTTCGAGTCGACGTCGACCTTGCTTGTGTCGAGCAGCATCTTGACCACCGCCTCGTGTTCGTACTGTGCCGCCAGCGAAAGCGGTGTCTGCCCGTAGCTGTCTTTCGAGTCGACGTCGACTTTGCCTGTGTCGAGCAGCATCCTGACTATCGCCTCGTGTCCGTACTGTGCCGCCCACGAAAGCGGCGTCCGCGCGTAGTTGTCCTTCGAGTTGGCGTCGAATTTGCCTGCTGCTATAAGAAACGAAACTACTCTCTCATATCCAAATTCTAATGAATATGAAAACACAGTCTTGCTTTTGGAAAACTGGAAATTGAATCCAATACTCGTTTGGTCACATTCTTCGTAATGGTCCTCGGCGTCCAGTCTAAGCCCATTTTTTCCAGGAGTATGATCTATCACCATGTGATTCATAAAAATCCTGACAGTGTTTTTGCTGTTAGTCGCCATCGCTGAAAACAGAGGGCATCCATAACGCTCATTTTCCGATTCAACACAGGATGCGATAGATTGGTGGATTCCAATGAGGTTTGCCAGATTGTATTCTCCCAGTAGATATAGAAGGCTTACACTGGCTGAATGCCTACGTATTTCATGCTTTTGAAGCAGGTTGTCAAGCTTAACCCAGCGAGGCAGCTGGAAATTATCCAGGAATGGTGTCTGGGAAATGCCAGTTCCTTGTGCCGCATTTGCATGGTACAAAACATGATGTGTAGCATACTCCAGGAAGGGAAAGGAATCGGCAGCTGACTTGCGTAAGTCCGCAGCTTGTGGCGACGAAGCTTTCGAAAGAATCTCGGGGACCTTTAGAAGAGTGAAAATGTCTATGCTCATGTAGTTCAGGCAACACTGCTTCAGCTGCTCGTGGCTTTGGCCCAGAAAATTGCTCCTGAGATCAGGCCAGATACTGCTCAGACCGTCTTCTTTCAGAAGGAAGTCCCGAACCGACTCGTGAATGAACTGGACTTTCGGAGCCTTAGACGTAGTAGTCTCGGCGAGCCCCTTCGATGAATCCAGTATGAACCTCTTGATTGCTTCGCTTGTGTTTTCTTCAGGGTCGTGTTTTGACATTTCATCTGGTCGGATTCCGGAAAGAATGGCGAAGTACAACTGTTCGGGGCTTAGCGGCTGCTTGGCAAAAAGCACCCATTGGATGCAGAGCACAAGCTCGTCCGTACGTTCCGAATCACGTGTTAAGATATCGCGAAACAGCTCATGCAGATCTCTCGGGATTTCTTTCAGCCTTTGCCGAAGTGCAAACATCCGACCGCGGTCGTGCTCTTTGTTCAAGATGTCTGTGACAAGCACTACCCACATGAAGACCCCTGCCGCTTTTTCTTGAACTTCATCTCGGACCTGCTGTGCGACTTTAGTCTTTCCAATCTTTAACTCAGACTCGAGGTAGCTGACGATGTCTTGCGTATGCCCTTCTTGACCCTCCAGCACCAGATCTATCCCTTTGCGGATGGTGATGTGGGGGTAATGCCTACTGGAGAAGCAGACTTGGAACCGAATGCCAGATGATGTAGCGAGCTCGCCAATCCGCTCGAAGAACGAGACCATATCGCGTATCTGATCTTCTTCGCACTCATCTAGAGCATCGATGAAGCAAACCACCGAAGAATTCCCTAAGCCTTGTATGGCGTGTTCGAGAAGCGTCTTGAGTGATTCGATGCTCCATTTGTGTCCTGTGCTAGCGCTTAGCGTTGAAAAGCCAGCCGATTCGAAGACGCTCTGGAGGGCGGGAAGCTGTTCGAGAAGCTGCAGCAGCAACGACCGATATGTTCCCATTGTAGATTTCTCGATATCCTCTCCTCGCGCGTTGAAGAAGAAGGAGACTACGACCCAGTCTTTCATTCTCTTCCGGGCACTGGCGAGAGCAAACTTCATCAGTGTAGATTTTCCTGTTCCTGGCTTGCCCTTAATCCATAAAAATCCGTGATGCTTACTCAGCTTAGTCTTGTCGAGCCAGTCAATATACTCAGACTTGCGCAGCAACCACTTGCATGTCCTAGCGTGCGCGTTCTTGATGGTCGTGTGGCGTGCGTCGATCTGGTCAAACCTTAATGAGTCCAATAGCTTCTGTTTCTGCTCTTGACTCAGAAGCATAGTACCTGAACTTTCTTTGATCTCCCTATGAAGCCGTTTTTCTGCTTTCCCTCGCCCTTCTCCGTACAAGAGTGGCATTTGGACATCAAACAAGCCCAGCTGACAATATACAGCATCTTCTTCTCGTTTTGTGATACGATGTTGTGCCCACAGCAGTCTTTCGTTTGTACTGAACTGAGACAATGGCCTTCCTCGAAGAGCATCGATGGCGATTCCTGTGATCTCATGGATGGTTTGCTCCATTGAGTCCTTGCTGCCAAGGCATATTCCCTCTCTAGAAAAAAACTCGACCGATGCTGGCGCTATAAGCTCTTGAAGGGTCCATCCTCGGGTAAACCATCTGCTTTTCCTAAACCCTGGCTTCCATCTCTGTGTGGCTTCGTCATTCCTATCGGATGAACTACGAGAAACGTCCGATAGATACACGTAGCATCTATCCGCATTCTTGTACCAGCTGAACATTGAGTTAATCGCTTCAGACAACTCTGCACTGCTTGACTTGTCGATGCAGCAGGTGTCTACCCAGAAATACTTGAGACCGTCCCTTGCAGCCTGCGCTCCACAAAAGCGAAGTTTTTGGTAACCAGCTTTGCTTTTGTCTCTGTCGTTCATGAGGCCTCGAAAAGTGACTTCCTCTTCATCTTGACCCCATGTGTGCGATAGAATTGCGTAGCGCGGGATGTCATTGCCTAGCCGCTCAATAAGGCTGAACTCGCCGTTATCGTCAAACTGCAATAAACGCATGGAGAAGAAACCAGCCAGCCGCTGGATTGAAGGCTGCGAAAGAGGAGACGTAAGGATGCTTATATAGACCAAGCAGCTCAACGGTCAAGCGGCCGTTGACTACACAAATGGTTGGAAGTGGTAACGTTGGCCTAGCTGAGGTTTCTGATACATTGTGGCTGAGCTTGGGCAAGCTGACATCACGTGGCTGCCACTGTACGCCCAGCTCTCGCTATATATAGCAGGATCACCTGACTTCTAAGCATCATCCATATGTTCCGTGAATGTGCATTTACATCCGGTTGTAAATCTACTGATTTTCAAGTGTACTACAAAAACTTCGAATGGTGGCAGCAGGGCAATACTAAAGGTCTTCGTGATTTTGATACCTAATTTTGAGCGTAAATCACGAGATAAGATGTGGGTGACGTCAAGCCAAGATCAGAAAGAGCTGAGAGGACTGTAAACTGTACACATGGAATCCTTAGAAAAGATATAAATAGGGGCTTAAAGGAATAATGAAGTGCCTATGACTTAATAATGTAGGATTTCTGCTGTGTAAAGAAAGATATTCGCAGTGATTTTCACTATTTCCAGTTCGCCACCCCATACCAGCAAGACGGCTCACTCTAAGCTTGAATAAACTAGAGGTAGCCACAATTACGAAGAAATGGTTACTGCGAAGCAAAAAAATGTATATGGTAAGAGCGGAGCGACGAGCACAAGAACTGACCTTTTGGTAGATACGGTTGTTAATCATGAGCAAGCAGCACAGTGGGAAACCAAAGATCAACTTTCATTAAGCTAAATACAACCTTAAAATGTTTTTTTGAAAGTTATTGTGTGGTTACGGTTTGTGATTCATGCGAAACAACCTCAAGCCAACACAACACTACCATCTACAATCTCCATTACCACATCTGCGCCACTGGGGCTGTCCATGGCTTTCTTGTAGTATCACCCTCTTCTAATCGCACTCCGATCACCTGCGTAATTGAGGATGTAGTTGGTTCTGGCATTTTGCTCGCCCGCGCTGCCTTGACCTTCGGCTCCGCTGCATCCGTATCTAGCGTAGAACTCTTACGCTTCCGGCCACGTTTCCCTTTGCCTTTTGCTTCTTTCGCGGCTTCTTTCTTGGCACGCTTCTCTCTTGCTTCTTTGAGCTCCTCATAGCCCATGACTTTTGCTGTTCCGAGCACTATCGATTTGGTCGACCGTCTGGCTTTGGCTTCATTGTTGATTGTCATCAAGAATCGAATCTGTTGCTGCTGAAGGGCACCTTTGGCAATAGACAACTGCGCAGCTTTGGTGAATTTTTCCAAGTGTCTCTGTAGACTGTGTTTACTTGTCTCGTCAAGGGCACAGGCATCCTGTTTGACTATGAGATTTTGTAAAGACACGAGACCCTCTATTGACACGGGAGTGATCGGAGTTTGCAGCGCTGCGCTTTGAGAACAAGAAGCTACTTCCCCTTCTACTCCATGAGATGTCGTGATGGTTAGTTCAGCAGTAGGCTTTGGTACACCTCGGAGCACTCTGTCCGGGTTGAATGGAAACAAGCCAGTCGCAGCCCACCCAGCTGCGATGTTCCTTTTAGTGAATGCTATTTCCCTTGCAGGTTTGTATAGCGAGGTAAAATGCTCCTTGCCGATCGTATTGACGCCTCCTCCCTCCAGTCGCTCTACCTGGCTACGGTAAGCTGCCTTCAGTGGGGAAAACACAGCGACATCGCAGGGCTGAAGCTTGTGGGATGTATGAGATGGAAGGCGACACAGGAGAATGTTATTTGCGAGGCAAAACTCCAGAATTTCCAACGTTTCATGCGTGCCAAGGCCGTCGCAGATTAAGACTCGGGGCTTGTTGTTAGCTCGTTCCTTGGTTTCGGGGTCAAATATGCGCTTAAGCCACTGTAAACTGATATAGGAGTCGGTATATCCCGATTCGGAACATGCATATTGCCATCCGGGAGTGTGAAACGTAGTCCAGTTACTCCTGTGGGTGGCAGCCGGCCAGATGATCATCGGATTCAAATACCTACCATCGCCGCTGATACATTCAACCGCTGTTACAACGGTGCGCTTCACACGCCCGCCCCTATAGTCTCGTATGTCATCCTTACCTACAAGGACTTTTACAGAGCTTAGCCTCGATAGCATGACGCCAGTCTCGTCCATGTTGTAAATATTCTCCGCTAATATAGTTGGGTCCTGTACTATCCTCCCAATCACTTCAAACCAGTGCGACATCTTCCAATATGTGTTTTTCTCGTGGCGATTCCAATCTAATGCCTTAACTCTTCTCGCTTGCACGTCTGGGTGGCGTTTCTGAAAGGCCTTCGCCCAGTTTTTACCTGGGGGCTTGGGTGGCCGGTCTGTCTCGGGTCGTTGGCGGGCGATGCAGAAGGCTAGGAAAGGTATGAACTTGATTCGTGTGGGTCGTCCGAGGTCGGCCATCTGTAGCAAAAACTTAACAAGAGCCTCCTCCTCCCACGGTGTGAGGTATTGTTGGCTCCGGGCTTTCTCTTCTATCGAGCGGCGGCCACGGGCTCGGTAATGAAGGGTAGCGTGAGGGACATCGCTGTAATCTGCTAGAGCACGATACGACATAGGCATGCCAGCAGGAAGGCCTTGCGCCAATACCTGACTAGCTTTGTCCATCGTGGCAAAGTTAATGGTGGGCTGCGAACGATCATAGACAGCATCGGCAAGCGCTGGAGAAGAAAGGACAGGTGGGAGAAGCGGCGAAGCTCACCACGTGATCGTTGACACTTGGAGAGACCCGCTGCCCTGCGCCACAGCTATTTTGGGAGTACCGGTGATGGCCGCTGTGCAATAGAATACAGTAAACTACACACGCGCTAATGCAGCTTGCTGCACATCAAGGCACGCTAGAGCGGGGTCGCCACATGGGCCGCTTTTCTCCATCTTCTCTTTTGACCGGAGAAACTCTCGGAATGCCTCCTTTCTGGCTTGGAGCAATCTATAAAGGACTGGGGCGGTCTTCCTTGATTTTACTTCATTTCTAGCCCTCCGAGCTTTTCAGTGATTTTCAGGGTCGCGAATGGACAAGGGGGTATTGCTGATGAGTCGATTGGCGGCGTCGACGAAGCAGTCAACAGCACCGCCAACATGGCGATAGTCTTCGCCGGAGGATGATGCATAGAGAGAAAACCAGTTGTAGAACGTTAATAAACAAGCTGAAGATTTATTGACATTCAGACGAGAGACGCCGAGGGTCCGGAGTGCGAAGCTGTCGCGGCACGGGGTCTGTCGCGCAACGGAGGGATAGACGTTAAGTTTCATAACGTGTTCCACCACCGAGCTGCGCACCCCACCGAGCTGCGCACTTTTGCCAAGACCACACCTCTTTCTACCTTTTATCGCAATGTCTCAACAACCTGATCTCGAATCGCTCCCTTATGAAGATAGGATTATCCTTGCTGTTCAGGCTATAAAACATGACGCGTCTATAAGCCAGCGGCGCGCTGCTGCCATCTACAATGTCTCTGAAAGTACTCTTCGCACGCGACGCGCTGGAACAGCTTCACGACGCGATACCTATGCCAACTCATCAAGGCTCCAGAGGCACGAAGAGGAAACGGTTGTACAATGCATAAGGAAGCTTGACGCGCGAGGGTTTGCCCCTACGCTGAGCTACGTGCGTGAAATGGCCAATCAACTGCTAGCTGCGCGTGGTGGTGGGCAGGTTGGAGAAAACTGGGCGTGTAGGCTCGTTCGCCGGAAGCCCGAGATTAAAGCTCAGATAACAAGACAGCGTGATCACCAACGAGTCCTGTGTAGTGATCCAGCTATCATCAGTCCTTGGTTTGACCTTATACGCAACGTCAAAGCCAAGCACGGCATACTGGACGAAGATACCTACAATTTTGACGAAACTGGCTTCCAGATGGGCGTTGGAGGGTCTGTTAAGGTGGTAACAGCATCTGAGAGGCGTCTTAAACCACTAGGGATCCAGCCTGGCGACCGTGAGTGGGCAACGTTGATTGCTAGTATCAACGCTAAGGGCTGGATAGTCCCACCTTTCTTCATCTTTAAAGCAAAGCATCACGACCAGGCATGGTACCACAACCCTCAGGAATGGCGTATTGGTGTTAGTAGTAATGGTTGGACAACAAATGAGCTTGGTATTGCCTGGCTACAGCACTTTATTCAGCATACAGAAGGCCGGACAGTGGGTAGCTACCGGCTACTGATTGTTGATGGCCACGAGAGCCATAGGTCGCTTGCCTTCCAGGATCTATGTGAGGAGAACAAGATTATCACTCTTTGTATGCCTCCGCACACATCTCATATCCTACAGCCACTTGATGTGGGCTGCTTTGCGCCATTAAAGCAGGCATATAAGAAGGAAATCAGAGGCTTGGCAAACAGCCATATCAACCACATTGATAAGAAAGCATTTCTAGCTGCCTTTACACAGGTGTTTGAGAGCACATTTTCAAAGGAAAATGTCCTGTCTAGCTTCAGAGCAACTGGCTTAGTTCCATATAACCCAGAGATCGTGCTATCGAGGCTTGAAGTGAGGCCTCGTACGCCAACACCACCCCTACCGGAACCTATTACCTGGCAACCTAAAACACCAAGCAATGCCTGGGAGATAGAGGCCCAGACAACGTTGATCTTGAAAAGGATACGAGATCATAAAAGCTCATCACCTGATTCTATTATGGAGATGGTACTACAGGTCAAGAAGGGGTCAACTATAAAGGTTCATTCTCACACGCTACTTGAGGCTCGAGTAGCTAGTCTAGAGCAGGCAAATAGGGCTGCTTCTGAACGTAGGAAGCGCAAGAAAAAGCGTATTCAGAAAGGAGGGACCCTATCGCAGGCAGAAGCAGAGGAATTAGTTACGCAGAGAGACGTTGAGGCTCAACTTGAGGTAGAGAAGCATGAGCAGAGGGCGCGAACAGGTGCTAGTAGAGGAGGTACTCAACGCTGCAAGAGATGTGGCAAGGCAGGGCATAATAAGCGCACATGTAACAAAGATACAGCAGATATAAAAGATTGATCGGAGCTACTGTACACTACTCCAGCTTGTTAAGACGTTGCGATAAAAGGTAGAAAGAGGTGTGGTCTTGGCAAAAGTGCGCAGCTCGGTGGGGTGCGCAGCTCGGTGGTGGAACACGTTATACCAAAAGCAAACATACCACAACGATGCTAGTCACGTGAAGGTCAACATGATATTTTTTTAAGAGTTTTATTTGTGACTTTTTTGCTGGTTAATAATTTGTTAACCTTGTTAATCGCTATTTTAGCAGACACTTTCTGTTTTTTTGATAACTAACTAGTTAGTCATGTTACTAAGCTCGACTTATCTGGGAGGATAATCCTTGATAAAATCAACAAAATTGCTAGTTAAGAACCTTCCAATTACTGACGCTAACTAAAATTCTATACATTTAACAAATAACCAATGACCCCTTACCGCCAAAAACCCATTACAACATTGTCCGATCAGTCATACAGGACTCTCATCCAACCAGCTTTGAATTGGGTTGATGAGGGCAGCGTCCTCTACCTCGGACCCAAACAGAAATACCATGATAGAGTCTGCCCAAGCGATCACTTTGTCCTTCCAGCTATCGAGTTGGCCCAGGGCGACATGGATATTCCTCTGCTCCTCTTTCATATTCTCGATATCACTTTGCAGTCAGGAAATAGCTTACTTGGTCAAATATACACACATACCTCTGCAAGAGTTTCACCGCATTTTCAAGATCTACAATGCTGCTCTTTTCATCAGTAAGGGGGACCGCGATGGATCTAACTGCGGGCTCTGGACTTCCAGGGGGGAAGTTTTCTTCGACAAAAGGCGAGATAACCAATTCAGGAATCATATTGGGCTTGATTTGAGGGTTGAGTAGTTCAAGGGTTATTCATATTGTTCTGTGATCATTCAAGGCACAATCTACCATTCTCAAGGCCAAGAGCCAAAACCCGAAAACCAAAAGTCGAAAACGAAAAGTCAAAAACCAAAGATGAAACCAAAATTCGAGAACCAAAAATTGAAAACGGAAAATCCAAAATAGAAAATTCCATTGCTTTTCTCTACTATTTTTAACTATTACGTTATTAGCAAATTCAGCATTCCACTATCTCCAGCCGTCTTGGTAGATCTTCAGCACGTGCTAGCCCTGCAGCACAGCAATTAGAGCATCAGCAACAATTTCCAACAATCAAGATCATGTAACTAATGTTCTCCTTCAATAATCATAAATGATAGGGTCTCGTGCAGAGTATGGTCTCACAGCAGTCATGACAAGATCTTGGGAGAAGATTTGGACTGACTAGAGGAACCGTTAACGCGGGAGGCCATCTTTCCCGAACGCCGTCACACTAAGCGCTTTACCTATGATTGACTGTCGCAGTAGTTAGGGCTGAGGTACTTAACACAGTCTAGGGATCGACATACTTGCAGTGTAACGTGTCGATGTAACCACCCACAAAAACATCACGAATCTCATTCAGATGCTCCACGTAGTCGATCAAACAATCTATTCCGTATCGTCACTGCACACCTACTTATATGTAGTCCATATCGCGCATTGCATTCTAGTGATTTGAATGACGGGACTTCTTGAGATAGCTCTGCTGCGGGGAAATGGCGTTTCCGACATGTACGGCATGCTGCATGGCAGCTAGAAGGTTCCTCTCACCCTGTATGAACTGCATTCTTGTATTCGCCAGCATTTTCCTTTGCCAGTGTTATTTGTCACTGAGGATATTTGCCCTGAGCGTGCAGTCCACCAGAATGCCGCATCAGTCTGCATCAACTTGATGTTCCGCATGTCTGAATCGTTCATATTCAGCTGATTTTGGTATCTGACTCGGAACTGTCGTCGCCACTGAGGTTGATAATCACAGCGAAAAGGCGTGAATCGATGAATGCTTGTCGGAGGCTTTTGGTCTATGTACGGGATTTCCATGCTGATTGGGTGAAGAAGAGAAGATCTGTACACATTGCGGAAGTCATTTTATCTCAGTCGTCCATTTCGTTGATGTTGAGGCTCTAAACCACGGTTCTGTCGTTCAGCAATAAAACGCCATTCAGCAAAACACCATCGCGAACGTCACCTCCAGAGCTAACATAGTCCACTTGTACAGCGGAAGACCGAAACAGGAGACTTAGAGTCCCGCATTCTGAGGCCCTAACTGTTACGCTGCGACTAGGTGGAAGAGTAAAGCCGTGCGTATCGTCATGGAGACTTCGATGGGGGTTAATATGTGCGTCCTGGGCTGCGAGAGCGTGCGTTGTACTGTCTATGTTACTGCACTGGCCAGCTTATAGAGCCATTACCGTTATGGGCGGTGAGAACTTATGTGTATGGACACGGAGTGTGATGAGGGCTTCAGAAGATTTTGATATTGCCGGCTTCTTAGTCATAGACTATATATCTTCATCCTCATTTTTCAATCTTTACTTTTGCACTGCTGGGACTTTGACACCTACAGCTTGTGGCAACTCGTTGGAAACTTTTTATCATCACGCTACCATTACGCCCATGGATGTCGACCTCTTACTTGAACATCGCAGGGAATTTTCCAGCTCCTTAGATTCGTTGTATTATTGTATCAAAGTTGACCAAAAGATATGACTGAATATTGAATCTATATGATATCTTAATCTACTCTAACTATGTAAGAGTTCCAGGCACCCAGAGGAAAGAGCATTCAAAGCTGACAAGTTCGATATAATGTCTCATGCATAGTGCGTCTTCCTTATATGACGTGAATTGATGCTGGCAAATAGTAAGCTAAGATGCGAAGGATTAGCAGAAGACATACCGGCTTAGAGAGTTTTGATTGTGCCGAGCGCTTTTCATTGAACAGTTCGTCCAGAAAATCAATCAGCTGCTTGGAACCGCTCCAGTGTTCCGGTTCGGTGAGGCCGAACACCCTGTTTGCAGCTCGCTGCTCTTTCACGAATTCGACTTTCCTTCTTCCATCTGGAATCAAATGTCCCTCCATGCATTCTAGTAGTACGAACGCAAGATCAATCAGGTCTTTGTTCGAATACAACTCTGGGTCATCTGTGGTGGCATGGCTGAAATTTGCTTCATAGCGTTAGTGCGATCGCACGCTGTGTTAGGCAACTTACTCAGCACTACTCTGAAATCTGGTGTAAGGCGGATTGACTGTGCGCAAATGCGATGATGCGTGATACCTCGAGTTCCGAGGTAGGTTAGAGCACTAAAAATCTGAGAAGTTAGCGAAGCATGCAGTCGAGTATGTAAAACTTACAGAGCGCGCAACATATTGTATTTGTACCTCCTCTAGCTTCAGATGCACGTACAGTATCTGAGCCAACGTGTATCGGCAGTATTCAATAGCAAGACATAAACTCTCGCCTTCCCAAAGAGAATAGACGATAGCTGCAATATTCCGATGCTGTATTCGATCGAGGATTTCTTTTTCGGCCAGTCCCGTTGTACCATTTACTTTCTTGATCATGACCAGACCACGACTTCGGTGCGCACGCACGACCCATTCCACGCTATCCTGAGCGAACCTTCCAAGCGTTACTGTCTTTTGGAGGATGTTTTCGTCTGCCACCGACTCCGTGGACGTGCTCCTCTTTGGAGGAGTTGGAGCTGAGACCTTCGCTGGGGCAGGTGGTGGAGGCATGCTCAACTGGGGAGACTGTGCTCGAGCCTCGGCTAACCCGAATGACGATTTGACAGGAACGCATGGTCTATTAATGTCTAGTACCTTCTGTGGTCGTGGTAAGCGAGCAAATGCGAGCTCCAAAGCATTGTTAGGCGGTGAACTGGTCGAGTTCACGATGTCGGGCATGGCAGTAGCTTGCAGTATCGATTGCATGGGGAAACACTAGCTTAAAGCGAAACGTAGTTGCGCACATTAAGTGCGCAATAAGATCCGCTGGATCGGAGTGGGAATCCGCTTACGGAAAACGGAAAACCAAAAACCAAAAACCAAAACGCAAGTAGCCTGTATGTGTCTCCTCAACTACAAAATTACTTTGTTAAATGCCTGCTTGTAGTAACTTTGGAATGGACAACTAAAAATGCCTTCAAATTCTCCACCGTTCCGAACTATTCGCCCAGCTAACGAACGGGTCGCTGAGTCGCTTCGCACGCCAGCACCTCAGGCACCCCCAGACGATTCGGCTAAGCCGGCTGTTAATACACCTACTGCCGCATCTGTCAACGAAGATGCGGCACTTCCGACGCCCTCATCATGGCCGTCTGAGGTGGCACAAAGGACCAGTACTATGTGGTTGCTGCCTCCTCCTTCAGATCAAGCTTCAGCCATTGCAGCGCTTCTTCGAACCGAGATACAGTCACACAATATGACCCGCGAGATGCTGCACGAAACTGAGCAGCGGCGGCTCGAGGCTATTCAGCGCTGTAATCAGCTTTCCTCCGACACACAAAGCTGGGCTACAGCGTACAATAGCCTAACATCGGCCCTTTACAGATGCTCGGAGGAATTTTCGCGCTTGTCAGCGGAGAACACGATGTTGAAGGTGCAGCTACAAGAAGCAACCTTGAACTCGCAGCCCTCATTCCAACTCGATGCCACAGCGCCCAAAGACAAACAAATCAAGCTACTGAGAAGGAAACTCTCACGCAGTCTCAGTAGTCATAGCGAAAATGGACGTGTTTGTGAGATGAGAAATAGAGACTCGAGTTCGTGTACAACGGAACAAGAATCAGAATATTCGCCTTGCTCCTTTACGCCAGAGTAATACATAGTTTTTATCTTGTTGCAAATTTACATTACTTCCCTGAGTTAATTAGTTACATTCCTCCCAACTGCTTGCGACGTGAAAGTGCTGCAAACCAACGCTACACTACTAGTTCAGCCCATCCAGCACCGTGACTACTACTCATAATTTTGAGTGCGTGATCAATTCCGTACTCACCCTTCAAGCGCTCAAACAGCGCCTTAGGTGGCATTTTACCCCGAATTGGATTATCGCCTTCGATAGATTGTTGAGGTATTTCTTGACTTGCTATCGGGCTCTGCGGGATCGCATATGGCGACTTCCATCGATGCTGAGCTACAGGCTCCTGCGCCAGTGGTTGTGGGGAAGCTGTTCGCTGTCGACCACTACTTAACTCGGGTTGAAGAATGCTACCGCTTTCTTTCCAGGCGCGAAATATCTTCTCGGATTCCTGGGCTGCCAAGTAGATTGCTTCATCGGCATCTTTTTGTCCCCATCTTGCTCTCAACGCTGCCCTTGTTTCCCACCTTTTTTGGATATCTATGCCCCTTAGATCGAGATCCCATCCAATCAAGATGTAGTCCTGCCCCCACCGACGACCCTCTTGAAAGTTCTCTGGATTGACAGCCTCAATTGGATCTTCCCATCCTTCGCTCGCAAAAGCAACCCCATAGATACCAAAGATGAAGCGCTTCCCATACTGCAGCTTCCCTGAGATCAGATCACGCTTGTCACCAAAACGATTACGACCTACGGTAACTTTTAAATCCACGTTACAGTCGTCTTCTCCATGCTCTTTGATCCAGTCCATTGTTGGGTGGCGTTCTTTTCTCCAGATTGGAGCATCGTTGGGCCCATATTGATTGATGTAGAACCTCCCACGAAGATCGCCCCAGCCCACCGTCTTCTGGGGTATTCCTGGGTAGAGACTTGCATGCATAGACTTTTTCAGCAGAGGCACACCATCCACAGCAGAAGCTTGCCTCTCAGTAATTCCGAGTACTTCATCGCGGAGTCTGTCTTTTTCGGCCGCGCCAATATGGCTTTCGAATCCAGGAAATATAGGGATATGTAAAAGGGAGCATTTATACAGGAAGTTTTCCAACTTGATCAAAAGATCCTCCACAGGGACTCTGTGATCACTTTGCCTAATGCCTAGCTGACGATTGAGTTTTTCCATGTTGCTGTTGGTTGTCTTGTAAGCGTCCGCGCACGAATTCAAAGTCGTCTCGGAAGTCATGTTCTGCTTTAGGAAGGTACCGATCATGCGAAATGAGTCGTTATCGAATAAATCAAGCTGTTCACTCCAGATATCCAAGTAGGCATCTTCCAATTTTGTCGTGAGATTTTTCACTTGATCGTTGCCAGAATTTCGGAGACATTTGAGTAGCCTTCTGTGCGTTTCTGTACTAATGACCAACTTTAGGTCAAGGCCGTACTTGCGAAGTATATTAGTGAATTGAATCGCGGACTTGGCCAGGCTAAGGCTCTTTGTATCATCGTCCAAGTCTAGTTCGCATGCTCTCGTGGCGTTCCTCATCGCATTGATAGCGGCGATCAATTCGGTGGGAGGCACACAGAATTCTCTATACTGAGGGCGTAGTTGGCTGTTTAGCGCATTGAAGTTGCTCATGTCGCTTCTCGACTCTTCGTTTTCCCACCAGTTCCAGATCATGGGCTGCATCTTTTGGAGCGTATCCCGCACTGGCCTAGGGACGGTTTTTCGTTCGATAATTTCGGTTTCCAACGCTTTTATTTCCGCATGTCTATATTCTGTCTCTTCCTTCTCTTCTTTTGTTTGTGTCATCCCTTGCATTGCATCGGGATCGGCTTCGGTATTCCTCCACTCTATCCATTCAGCATCGTCCATACAAAGCTTTCTTTCGTGCCAGAATATTGCAACGTCTTGGTGCTTTTCTACAGCCCTTGCTAATTCTTCTTCGATAAATGGTATGATGTCCTTTTTTTGAGTTGTTTCGGGAACCTCTATGGGATATAGGGCCATGGCCTTTGCACACTTGGCGACACGTTGTCTCCCAACGCTGTCAGTGGGCACCTCACCAAACCAGGTACGGATCCATTCAGAATGCTTTGCCAGATCGTTTCTCTGTTCATCCTCAATTATTGAAATCAACTTTTCACGCCAGTCACTTGGCGGATCGTCAAGGCTTAGGATGTCGTCCACAGTTTTGTTTCGCTTCAACTCATCCCACTGCTCATTGCTGTGATTATTCCTCTTAAAGGCGTCTACAATAAGATGTCCGTAGAGATTTTCTCCTCCATCTAGACCGATCTTTTTGAATTCACTGGAGACTTGATCAGTGATAGGATCAGTCATTGTGACAGAATTACGGCTATCTGGCTGCGCCATCTCTTGGGAGACAATATCTTCTTGTGACATGTTGGTTTTGGACGAATTTGATAAATTTTTGATATAGTTTCTGCTTACTGATTAATACCCCCTGTTTAAATAATGTATATATATATATATATTCGGATGGGTCACTTCTAACAATGTGAATGGAGTCGAAAATCGGAAATCGTTTTTGTAAGTGAAAATCGGAAAACAAAAAATGGCAATCCATTTTCATCAGATCGTATAGACTCTTACATAAGTACCAAAGGTTCGCATTGACTCAAAGCTGCAGCCATGCATTTCATTCAATCCGCGGTCACTTCTCTGGCAGCTGCAGGCCTTCTGTGGAATCACGATAAACTAGGATGGAACGCTTCCTCCGCAAATGCCTCTTTTCTCCAGCCCACGATGCGTCCGAATTCCACACATGAATCCCAGCAGATAGTGGAAATTCTTGTCGGCGCTGCTGGAAAGTTGGCATTCAATCCTGACTTTGTGAGCGTCACACCAGGGACCATCCTTCGATTCAATTTCCTGGCCAAAAACCATACTCTAACTCAAAGCTCATTCCATCACCCATGCTCAAATAGCTCACAGTTTGACACCGGCTTCAACCAATTCAATCCGTATAATGTTAGTGGGAAGTTCTTAGTAGACTACGAAGTCGCTTCAGAGCAACCTAAATGGTTCTACTGCGCACAAAATTTGCCGATATCCCACTGCGAAGCTGGGATGGTCTTCAGTTTGAACCCTGTCACCGAGAATACAAAGGAATCTGAGATCTACAACACCACCACATCTAGCGTTGCGCATAGCTTCTGCCACAACACCATGCGTCCTTTCTCAACGAATAGTCCGAACCAGGGCTCTAGTTCGCGAACTTTTCTGGGCCCGAACACAACGTCGATTTCACCAACTATCGCGAACGGCGGTCGCAGGCTGGGCTACCAATGTTTAGAAATTTTAGGAAGCATTTTTTTGACAATGATCAGTACTAGTAGGCGTTAATAGTTCGGACTGGTTTTTGGCTTTTCATTTTTAGTTTCTGATTTTCGTCGGTTTTGGTTTTTGGTTTTTGGTTTTCGATTTTCGGCGCGACTATGGCTTGGTGCGCAGCGCGCTTGTTGTAAGCACAACCATCATCACACCATCAGTGTACCGTATCATTCAACCAAATTGGTTCTACATAGCTTAAAGGTCCAATTTATCCTCATATTGGCCAGTATTAAAACTAAACATCGCCGGGATGAGCTTCATGAACCCGAGTATTTGGTGGATGGGAATAACACGCATGACGCTGCGCGAGCTTTGCCAAGACTTCAGTGGCCCAGCGCTCCTCTCGCAAGTACTGGGGCTGATGCACGATGACACCAATGGTGTCTAAACATAAGTACATTGTGGTATGGAAATTAAGCTAGGATTATTTCGAGGATCTATCCTGGTGCACATGTTTGAATCATGAATTCTTGGTGGACTCACTAAAAATGCCTGGTCATTCACTTGCAGGTACAGCTCAGACAATCGGGTTGAGATTCAATATCTAAATGACTAGTTATCTATGCCCATAGAAACAATTTTGTTCTCCTTGCTTTGCGTGCTTTCTTGTCCTCCCTCGTAGTGATTCGTATCTCAGATCGGAAGCCAGGTACGTGGTAGTACCGGCTAGGGCCTCGAGAAGGGCTTGTTTCTAGTTCTTTAGAGGGCTCTCGAATGATGTATTTGATTTGATGAGTATTGGAACTTCCATTTGGTAATGGCGGGAGTGGAGCACGCGGTGGGAGTGAGGGAACCGAGAGCCGGACTCGTAGCTCATTGCGGCCTTTGACTGGAGCCGTATCCAGGTGGAACTTTGAGAGGAGGAGAGAGATTTCATCCATATTCTCCAAAAGAACGTTTCCAGCGGCCTTCACGCGAAGGTTTTCTTCTTGCTCGGAATGCCTGGCAATTTTCCGAAGCACAAAATAATTTGGGATGGAGAAAGCAACGTAATCGTCTTGCGGACTGCTATCGGCAAGGACTTGAGGATAAGACATGTTGTGTAGTTTGCATGCATATTGGTCCTCTTATTTGAACCATTTCGAACTCAGCTCCTAATGTTAATTTCCACTTCTGGAAAACGGTGGGCCCGCTTTCTAAAACCGTTTTGCGAAAAACGATTTTGACATTTGCGCACGAATGGAACATAAAACGTCACAAGTCCGTTCGCGACGGAAAATAACATCCACTATGACTTTCATAACGCTACTCGGTTTAATTTTCCCAGCCCTAGCTGTCTCACAGCCTCGATTGCCATTCGACTGGTCTCTCCCGTGCTTGATAAGCCCAATGGCTCAAGCGCGAGTTGGAGATACACTCGAGTTTCAGTACGTGCTAGATAATGCCAGTATAGATAGGCTGACTCTAAAATAGGCTCTTCAATTCTCTCAATTCTACATGTAAAGCCACATGGAATTTCGCCGATCCAATCCTCCTCCCACTTTCTTTTACAGTCCAACCCCGAAACTGTGCGGGAGATCAGACCGCATCACTTCAGATTCCTTATAACTTCCCGAATGGGACTGTTGCTATGCAATGGTCAGTCTCTTCCGACAGGTTCTAGCCCTGCTAACTCTACTTGTAGGCAATGCAGTGGAACTCATATAACTTCTTGTGTTCTTTTAAACATCACAGGAGGTATCGGGAATAATAGAGAGCTTCTGGATGAGTGGCACAGCTTGGTTCCACAAGTGAATTGTCGGAACAGCCTTGATATCTTTCAGGCTCCAGTTGGTGCACTTCCTGCTCCTACCAATCTTTCAATCCCCACTGTGATATGTAGTTGATTTGCCGCGAAGAGAGGTAAAGAGCAAGACGTTGTGGGACGTGGCGGCGTTAGTGACGGTGCCCTAGTGGATGGGGCTCGGCGAGCGAATGGCATTCAGCGTCGGTGGTGATTTCTTAACTCGGATTCTTTCATCCAGCTTACTTATTTCATTAATCTTTTCTCAATCTCCTGCCATGAGTGCCGTGAGGCTGCCGTGATGCGAGCAGACGACCGAGAGTAGGAGCGGCGGCGGTGGCGATGGAATGGGAGGGCAAAGGAGGCAGATCGCAAGTCGTTCGACGAGGGGGGCTTCCTGACCCGAGCTTGACCGGTGAGAGTATGGCGAGAATCGAATTTGGCGTAAGACCTTTCGAAGGGCACTGCGTTGCTATGTGCGCAAGGGTTTGCTGCACGGGTTACGCACCGGAAACTTTGAGCGGGCTGAAATGGAGATATTAGTGACATAACTATTCTTATATGGTCGAAGCTAACTCTGTTGGAGACTTTTGGCAGATAGTCAATGATGTTTCAAAGAATGGAACGTAATTATCGTGAAGCGGCTAGCCGGGAAAACATCGGCAGCTTATGGGCGTCCAAGCTCTCTTAGTCATATCAGACTTGGCGGCAGAATGTCGCTAGGACAAGCGATAACAGCTCTCCTGAGTCTCACCTCTAACCCGACCTGCTGTGCTATGCCCACTCATATTGACAGTCTTTTTCTTCCAAAGTGTGCTGTGTCTGATTTTATTTGAGTTGGTGTTCACTTTGTATCTCCTTTGACTCCTAACACCCGCTTACCCAGCATATGGCGACCAAAGCAGGCTCATATCAATACCTATATGTCGCAAGATACTATCGATACCTCTTCTCGCATTTTAAAGCTCTCATCACCGGGTCCTCCGAAGAAACCCAAACTCAATTTGAAGTACGGCCTGATACAACATCCTCGAATACGTTACAATTTCTTGCCAGTGGAAAATCAGCCGTCGTCTATGGGATAGATAATGAGAAAGTTCTCAAAGAGTTTTTTGACGATGAAGGGGGGGTAATTGAGCGTCGAGTGTATCAAAAGCTTGGCCTACATCCCCGTGTTGCGAAACTGTTTGATACTCTTACGGACGGCTCCCTTATGCTCGAACGTGGCAATTCCCTGCGGACTGTTTGTCGAAGTCCTTTCCGAGAGATATCGTTGCAGGAAAAGATTCGCTGGTTGGTACAGGCTGCGGAAGGCTACCATTATCTACATACTCACAACATCATTCATGGCGATGTCGGATGTAACAATCTGATTGTCGCAAGGAATGGGTGTGTCAAGCTGATCGACTTCGAAGGTTGTAGCATTGATGGTGGACCGGCCAGCTCTTGCTACGAATGGTTCAGCTATCGCCCATCGGTTCCACGAGTCACCCGAAACACGGATATTTTTGCGTTTGGATGTGCGATCTACGAGGTTCTGGCTGGACGACCACCATACCATGAGTTTGAAAAGGTGGATGATCCATATACTCATGTCGAAGGGCTATACAAGAACAATCAATTTCCCGATGTGGAACATTTTCCTTTAGACCAAATTATATATCGTTGCTGGCACAACGGTTTTAGTTCTATGGAAGATGTTGCCAGGGAATTAAAGACGTCTCCCCATCTGTCCTTCGAATGCAGAGAATTATAATCAACGAAGTTCCTCCACTGTGACGACCTCCTGTTCAACCCACTATTTGTTCAACCCAATGTTAGATAGACTAGCCATTAATATCTACCTGTCAATTATTAGTATCTGGGTGCAACGAACGGGAAGGTGCCCCACCCATTTGGTTAAGTATACCTCGAGCACTATCCCTGAATCACGGCATGCCGGGCACGGTCCACCTTTTCTCGACGGAAGCTGATCCAGGCTCGTATCGCGTGTCGAGTTATCACAAGGCGGGCCCGATTTTGGTGAACTTATACATCTTTTACGAAGACGTGTCTCTGTTTTGTGTTGTGGCCGCTTTGTGCACTCGCCTTGAATAGCACGGGTTACTCCAAAAGTGCACATCGTGAGAAATTCAGAATCGCGTTAAAAGTGATGGATGTTTTGAACTGTATCGGGATGATACGTCAGGTTGATATGCGAAATTATTTGCGAAGGAGCAGGGAAGCGAGATCGTCCGACAGCTCCAGTTCGCATCGCATTTCACTTTATTTTACTTTATTTCACTTCGCAGTAGCGTCAATCCATTCCATTCCACTTCGCCTCAAAGTAGGGCTTAATATTCGTATGCTCCTTCGCAGATGTGTTTGCCATGCCTCGGGCGCTTGGAACAAAAAGGCCAATTGAAACTTGACACGAGATCCATAACGCAGGGTATTTTTCTTAGCTTAGCCGCGCAAAACCTCCTCCAGAAACACCCCTTCCAAAACTCTCCTTTTGCCAAGATGTTTAAATTACCCCACCACACCCCCTCGTTATTTCGTTATTTTATCCCTCAACTTGTCTCCTCGCTTCCAGTAACGCCGTGTGCAGGCCTCACTTCAAAATCAACAACAAGTAATTGCCCTCGTCATCGTTAGCACCTGACCTCGTGCCCAACTTATGCTTAATCAAGTGGGCTGAATCGCAGACCCTGCAGTCTCTCCACGTCAGGCTCTCAACACGCTGAGTCAACGTTGAGGCCCAAAGCCCAGGTTCCACTTCTCGATATGCCATACGTTCGTGAAGAGCGAGCGATATCTCGGTCTCTGCCTTCGTAGATAAGGAACATTCGAAACATTTCAACTTACTATCACCTTCGACATCAAGCGACGTCAACGATCTTGACTGACTGTTTGGCAAGCCGTTTTCTTCAAAGACTCAGATGGTGCTAGTTATCTTCTCGTATGTTACAGGCCTGTCTAACATGTTCTCAGTCACTCAATCCAGAGGCTCTTACCAAAGACGACGCATTCTTCTACGGTGCGAAAACAGGCGCTACAGTTATTGGGTCGGGGCAGATGGTATACTGGAAGGGCTGCACTGTAAAAGTTTACAAAACTGGAGAAGAGAGGAAACCTACTCAAACCTTCGAAAAGGGCGATGGCGAAGCACTTGTGAGAAAGGGTACAAGCCTTCTGCTAGAAGAAGGCAAAGTGAAAGAAGAATAGAACTGATGGATTAATTAAACAGTCGATCTTTGATACTGAACGCATGCCATTCCCCCAGGTACAGGGTTATCAACCCATCCTCGTCGACTCGATTGGTAATCGTCATCGAAACACCATCTGTGCGTTCACGCACCTCCCTTTCTTCGCGCTGGTATATAGGAGCGGATGAGAAACCATGATCCACATCAGTGCCAAACACATACGGAATGACATCTCGCTGACAGGCCCGAAGTTTTATCGATGAGTCAGGTTCAACTTTTCCGCCGCCTGGATAACGAAGGTATCTTACTCCGTCCTTGGCTTCCACTTCTACATCGAACAATTTCTTAGCATAATATGCTACTTTCTCTTTTACGATTCCTATTTCCATCTGACATCCAAATTGGTCACGGTGGTACCCTTTTTGGAGGAACATCGCTATGTCTGCCACCAAGTTATTTGGTAGCTGTGCGCTTGGCATTCTTTTGATCGCATCCATAAACTCCGGAGGAAACAGTCTTTTGGCTGCCACGAGGGAGGCCTCAACGTGTATGGCTTCCTGTGAATTCACAATACCAGACGTTTCTTCTGAATCGCGATAATCTACATCCTCATTGTCCGGGTCGGGGCTGTTTGTTAACGCATTTGGAGTCGATATGTTGTTTTGGTATTGAATACCTAGGTATGTTAGACACAAGGAAAATCCATCGGATGGGTCACGAACGGCGCCGCTTAGCAGACCTTGTGGCTGCCTCCCCAACACCTATTGCCTGTGCTATTTTTCGCGCAAGAATGCGCTGATTTTCGATAGGCTTATTGTGGAGTTGATTGAGTAAGTGCGTCAAGGCGGCTTTACCAGCGAACCCATGTTGTGACTCTACCCCCCTCTGCACGGCATAGTATGCATACCAAGCAATTTCGTTCTCATCTACAAATATTCTCGCTGTTGAACTTGGGTCGGCCGTCTTTGCTTTCTTTAATGCATCGTTGCTCTTGTATGGACCACGTTTCATATTTAGATAATATTGCACCATTGCCGTGACGACATCTTGTTCTGGCTGCAGTTCGGGCTGCGATTCGGGCTGTGTTACAGGCTGTGTTTCGGGCTGTGTTCCGGGCTCCATTTTAGGGAAGCTATACGGACGGACACTTTAGAAGTTCGAACCTAAAATGCGAAAAGTCTGGAAAGGAATTTTGGAAGAGAAGTTTGGAAAGGATGTTTGAAATGAACGGGCGATCATCACGAGAGGTAGCTGATTGTATACGTCATGCCAACTAAATTTGAATTAGCGGCAATACCGCGTGAGTTGCCTGAAGGGGAAAGATGGTCCGAGAATGTGCATGCCAACTGATACCCTTGCCTAGCCTGATCCTTCTCCCCACCTTCCCAGCATTCCCGATGTTCCTTCCCAATGCTCCTTCCCAATTTTCCTTCCCAATGCTCCTTCCCAATGTTCCTTCCCAATGTTCCTTCCCAATGTTCCTTCCCAATGTTCCTTCCCAATGTTCCTTCCCAATGTTCCTTCCCAATGTTCCTTCCCAATGTTCCTTCCCAATAGCCTTTCCCAACCTTTGCGACCAAACCCCCCAACTTAGCTGATTCGCAGTAAGCCACCTCTTTCGTTGCAAAGACCACAAAGAGATTCTTTGTGGCTAACACCACTCATATTATCAAACTCAGTCGCGCCTTCCATTTGCAAGTCATTTTCGCCATAATGGGATACTGTTAAAAATCTTTTAGCGAATCGCCTATTCTTTGAGAAATTCTATATGAAGTCATAAGTTAACAACATATAAATGGCAAGACACAATAATATATCTAACAATTCTAAATGGAGCATACTACAAAAATCTAGGCTTTGTTGGGTTTCCAAGGTCGTATTATCTGCAGCGTGCTTCGTTCTTGTCGACACTTCAATGCCGCATATAATTTATAAACCTCATTCGTATGAAGCCAAAGTCATGTTCAAGTCTAGCGTATACATATAATCTAACCCAGTTTAGCTACTAAGTGACATTGAAAAGACATTGACATGAATCGTCATCAAACAGGGGACGATTGAATATCAGCCAATTTCTATGCAGAGCACCTTCCCGTGTCTCTGGCAAGGGTATCTGCAGCGTAAGATATTCTGCTGTAGCTTGCGTAGCTGCACCGTGTAATTGCAGGGGAGTGCAGAATAGAGGAGCGGGGGCTTTGAGCGGAGATAGTATACCGAAAAGCCAATGTCTGGAAAAGCGATAAAGTGGTTGCGATCCATTCGGCTTTTCAAAAAACATGACTTTTCCTTGTTTCTCCCCTTTTGCTGCTTACCTTGTTCCTTTAGGAAACCCATCGAGTTAACGTCTATAACTGCCACCATAATCCGTACTCTAAGGCATTGGATTTCCATAAAAGACCGTGTTCTTCTATAAGCTTCAAAGCCTGCTTCTGTTAAATTGCAAAAACTGTCAAGGTAAGTCCCTTTGAGGCTGTACACTTGTGTAGAGAAATGCTCAATAACTTGACGATTGGAAGCATTACTCAACGCAATTAAATCACACCTCTTAGATGTTATACTGACATTTGCACGTTAAGAATTATCACATCATGAGTCAATCGAACGCCTCTACCCAGCAATCCAACGCTTCCGGCCAGCAATCGAACGCCACCGGTCAGCAATCTAACACCTCCGGTCAGCAACCGAGCCATCTATCCTCGGGGCAAAACAATGCCTCCATTAATGGAGAGAGGCCAGATAGTTTCAGTCAATTCATACGTGCAGATGAAAAAGATAGGGAGGGCTGGGAGGAAACCTTCAACAATCGAAGTTCTTAGCAATCTGATAGTTACATTCGCTAAGGCAAGGAAATACTATTTTTCCGGCTATTCTTAGATACTTTGAGCTTAGTGCAGTAAAAACTGTTATCAACGTTCCTGTCATACATCCATTTGAATCCATGACATTTTCGTCACCACCATATAAATAGTCGAGTAGTGTTCTAGGGAATTCCTGTTCTTATCTCGATCTCATGTCTGTTCATCTGCCATCTACGACAGGTCTCGATGAGCTCGTGGACGAACTCCTTGAGGCTGTCACCCCAAGTAGCTGGGCTTTTCTCCCTACTACAGCGAAAAACAAAGTTTACGAACATTCTGCACTATCAGATGAGTTGAAGTCAAAAGTCAAGCGTGAAATTGCCTGCAGGGTAGGTACAAAAGCAGCTGCTTCTAGGGCGATGTTCTTAACAAAGAGAATTTAGAGAAAGGAAATCGAGACAGCAATACAAACAACTGTAGAGCCTCCAAAGTCAAAGACTGCTCTATTGAAGTTGGATATCGGGGAATTCTGGACTTCGAAAAATGAAATCGCTATCGTTCTACCTGTCGAACATCGCAAATTGCTAGAAAAAAAAGCACTACAGACCTGGAAGAAGGACGAAAAAATGGTGGAGATGGAATTGAGGCCTGGTTTGACTTTGATCTTGCCTAGTACCTATTTCAGAGTGTCCGAAGACGTCCCTATCCTTCTTTTATACTGTTCTATACAGACTCCGGTACGCACTGGATCAACAGAGAACGTACAATGATCATTGATGCCATACACAATCCCAACCATCAATATGCTCATCTTCCTCAGTGAGAAACTCGCTGAAGTCTACAGTCGGGCTACCTCCCTGCTCGTCACGTTGCGACAAGGAAGGATGCCGGCTGCCATTCGTTTCAGGTTCTGTGTGATTGTATATTCCCTGGGATGGGATCTGTATTTTTGTATGTTTCCTACGGCGCTTGCGGATGTTTCCTTCATTCGTTTCCTTTTGTCGCTCCTGAATTATTCCAGTTCTAAGTGCCTTGGAGTCCACGTACTTCTTAACGACTTTCATCAAGTCACTATTGCATTCTGCCAGATCTTTATAGGTCCAACCAAAATGTATGAGACCCTGAATAACAGTTTTCGCGGCAACCAGATTCAAGGATGTAAGGCGAGTAAGAGTTTCTGGAAAGTGGATACTTAAGTAGTCATGAACATATACGACGGGAATCTTTTCGATGCTTTAATACGTCAGCTACAGCTTGGAATACTGAAATTTCAAACATACTTAGTCGCACTAGTTCCCATCCCAAGTAGGCAGCCCAGCCCCCATTGATCGGCCACTTCAAGATAGTTGCATCTCCTTTTATAAATGCTGATTACTTGCTTCTTTTCCATGCCGCATGTTCTTGCGACCTCCATCAAGGCTGCAGTCTTCGTTCTTTCACCATGTTTACGTATTACGGTTGATTCTGTGCAATCGACAGCATGGGCGAAGAAAAGTAGACGAAGCGATATAGAAACCCCAGTATCGATAGCACCACATATGGTAATGGCTATTTTTTTCGTTCTTTGGGTAGGATCACTGGTGGTAACATCATCTTTACACCATAGCTGTAGATATTCCTGCTCAGAAAGCGTTTGAGCTTTCACGAAGCCTTCCGCAACTGTGGCCAACTTTGTGATCACCTTTGAGTCCTTTAATCCTAAAGACTCAAAGTATTTTAGTGCTTGTGTTTCAGTGCTTTTAATTTGACCATGGAGTGGCAAACTGGGCTGAGGTGGTTCGGTCGTGGGTTTGGGCAAGTGACGGAATGAAGCCACCCTTGGCATCTCCTGAGTCGATACAGATAAGTGCCTGTGCCCCAACACTTCCCAAAGCTCCAGACACTCATTCTCAGTTCCTTTGTCGAAAAAATCTTTGAAACACGACCTCAAACTCTTCGGCACTGTCAGCTAGTTCACGTTCGTATGTACGGAATACCCACTTCGACAGACAGAACTTCAGATGGAGATAGCTTTTCCAGTACCCTCTGTAGTTCAATTGCAATCGTATCGTATCCGCTCATGATCCAACTTGCGAGGTGCCACCTGTGAGATGGAAAAGCAGGCATCTTAAGGAAACTGGTTTCCTTAAGATCCCTGTTCAAACTCTAGCCTGTCTAAGTTAGAGAAGAAGTCAATGCTTTTCCTGCAGTTGATCTGTGCACTATGGACTGCAGATCTAAGCGCCTATCTTGCCAAGGGGCGAAAGCACTAGCGCTGAGTTGCATTCCGTCTCAGATTTCAATGCCGAACTTGATTGTTCGCGCTAAGACGGTCTGTTATGGCGAAGGTGATTCGTTGAGCCCCTGTTGTTTACTCTTAGGTATAGACTGCGCGTTCTGGGGATGCAAGTAGCTGAGATGACCCAAGTGTGGCGTCCACATCGGCTGCCTTGCCTGTATTTGCTTAGAATGGTCTGAAATACCAATAACGCATCACATTGGCAGAGGCATCCTAGATTTTTCGTGTTAATCTTGCATTGTGTCTCCGTATCGAATAGTTTATCCCGTTCGCCGACATTGAAACCCTGAAAAGCAAAGCTGACCGGACGTTCGCTGAGTTCCTCAACACGGGAGGAAATGAACTGTACTTAATAACTGTTAGCCCTTCCCAAGGCTGACACGTCCTTCAGCCCTTGACCGGTTGCCTTCCTGCATGTCCTATACCCGAGTTCCACGTTCAACGCACCGAACCCTGCGCTACCTTCTGAGCTTCCTCTTTACCCAATCATGGCCACAATCCATGACGGTTTGAGCGCCGTGGCCGTCATAGTGTGTGCATTCTTCAGTGGGATATTGACTTTTTTATCGGCCCGACCATGGAGATGGCCTGTTTGCATTCTTTGGCCTATTGGCGTCCTCTTCCTATATTTCGCCATCATCGCCGCTACATCTGTCTGTTGGTTGCACCCGAACATTTCATCCAAAGTATCCTTATGGCTGCTTTTCGAGACCACCTGGCTGGCTGGTGTATATCCTCAGGTGCGTGATTTCGGATATCTATTGAAAATTACGTTAATCATGATATAGGGTTATCTGATGAGGAGCATTTGCCCCGATGACCGCTTCAAAAAATTTTTCTATATTTTGTACGCAATCGCTCTTTCTTTAAAAATAATCGGTTTTGCGATTTCCCAATCACCTCAAAATGAACTCTATGATAGATCTTTCACCTTTGCAGGGATCTTTATCTTCCACTTGGTATCTGCTATTGGATTCTATTGCATCTTCGTTTTTACCAGCCTCGAATGGAGAATGACGGTTGTTCCTTTAACTGTATTTTCGCTGGCGACTGTTTCCGTCATCCTTATTGAATTGATAATTCACGGAAGCCCTCAGCATCCATTGGTAAGATCCACCCCGAGGATTTTCGTAAACTAATAAAAGTAAGGCTATAAATCTTTTGGAATGCTCGACGAATATTGCTCTCTTTCTATGCAAGCTAGTTCGTCGAGTCCTACCGCGAAGCGACCTTGAGACTGCAATCAGATCAGAGAAGTCGTTTGGCCAGACAGAGTAAGGTGAAAATAATCTCGTTCTATTCCTTGCTGACATAAATCTAGCGCTCAAGATATCATTCACCATTCTCAGTCACACGAACAAATTCACCCCTCCCACCCTCCTCAATCGCACGAAAGCCTTCATCCTTCTCAGTCGCACGAAAGCCTCCAACTCCAATCCTATCAATCGCACGATACATCACCCCGAACCGAGACCACCGCTGTCAACCTAGTACACTCTTCGGGACTCAAGATCACGGCAATCAGGGAACTGTTGAACATTGAACAGAATTCCACAGTAACTGCGGAAGTGCTAGTATGTTTAGATGGGAACAAAACCAGTCTAATGAAAATTGATTGGGATAGGATCCAAGAGTGGGAGCCGACATTGAAGGAACTGATGCCGGAGAACACGTTCAAGACTGCCGCGCAATTTTCAAGGCAATATACTTCACAACCTATATTTGTCAAGTGGGATATTAAAGATCTTGTACCTGTCCAGAAAGATCGTGAAGTCTTACGAGATGGAGGGTTCGTGTGTAGTGAGAGAGTGGAACTATGAAAATGGACACTCACATTTTCATTGGTAATCTTATCTACTGTTTTTGAAATTCAGCTTCCGATGATGTATATCCTTGCACAATTTTTTAAATGCTGCGATTCGCAAATTGAGTTTATTGTGGTCTTTTTCTTACTACAAGAGACGATGTTCCCCCTGATCCATGCTACAGGGCCAAGGCGCCCCCCTTTAGCTCTGGCCTATATAACTGCCTTGCCCTCGATTTTACGTGCTAATCAGCCACGGTGACAGCATGAGTTCGTCAAGTGTCTCTTCCACACGATCCAGCTCCGGCCCAAATCTGGAGACAAAGTAGGCGTCATCGCATGCGTCTCGAAGATATTACTAACAAAGCACATAGAACCGTTCCAGTCGAGCTCATCGATGGAGCTGATAACAAAGCTCCTCACAACACTTGGTTTATGCGAATGATCAAGAGAATATGGCTTCCGAGCCGCTCAAAGCATCGAAACCAGCAAAAAGAGCAACAAATTTCTGCAATCATGACTTCTTTAAAATACACAGAGGCGAAACAAGAGAAGTTGGAAGATACAATGGAGAGGTTAGGAAGAGAAGTACGTGACGCATTGAAACGCATAGAGGCGGAACAAGACAATTTGAAAAATACAACGGAGAGGTTGGGAACAGACGTACGTGACGCATTGGGGACTGCAGAGCGGATCTATTCGTACCTGCCGGATATAGAATAAGATGGCTGAACTTTCTATGGCAAGACACCATGTATCTAGAGCTGCTAATTCAACATGACAGCTTCACTGGAGGTAGTAATTACAATTTGTTTTCTTTTTGCTTTGTAGCTTATTGAATTCAGCGCTATTCTTAGAATCCCGGTTGTAAAGTGCGGAATGAAGAAATTACCTTTCGGCGCACTGAGCCGTGCACTTCATTCTATTTATATGCCCACCCATTCCACCAAATTCGTGTCACTCGATCACCCTCCCGTCATAATCCCCCACTGCTTTTTTCCCCACAGCTCATCTGAACCATTTCGATCTTCCGAGCTTTTACAATATCATGAATTTCTCTCAGAAGTTTGAAGAGCTTGGAAAGCGGTTGATGGTAAGTCTACTGTAGCTCTAGGTTTCAATAAGCTGATACTCTCAAGTCCCTTTCTGAGGATGAACGAAAAGATATACAATATACTGTTTCTTACGTTTGTCGATATTTTCTCGACGACGAGGCTTTTCAAGACCTCTTTCTCACAAAATCACCGAAGCATTGTGCCCAGAATCTCGCAGTTCTGCAACATATAGTCGAGTTCTGCGGGCTCGAAATCCAGGATAGAGAGCCCTTTGACGAGAAAGCCACACCAAAAAGCAATCTCACTTCATTAATGTCGCTTCTAGGCGACACTGAAGTGAAGATCGAAAACTTAGTCGGAATACCTCTATGTCTCTTAGGTTGCGATTATCTAGACCTCCCTGTCGACTTTTCCCCGCTTTTGCTTAATCTGCCTTGCCATGAAGTCAATAAAATCTCTAGACGAATGTAAGCCCACGAACTGATCAAATCCATGCAGTAACTAAGAAAGACAGAACTTTACACCCACTAAAGGTGTTAAACCACAACCTGCGCTTAAGAAATGCCATATTGTTTCTCGCCTACGGTTGCAATCTAGTAGATGATTCTCTAGTAAACTGGGTTGTCACACGCGAAGCTTCCCAGCTCATCCGAAATATCGTCGACGCTTACACCCACACCACCTCTGAATCAGAGAAATTTCAGATTGAAGCTGCTATGGCTATATTTCTACGAGCGCTGCGGAATAACAAGGAGTGGGAGTCACGGTGGAAGGATTTTGAACCTCAATGGGTGGAAAATCTGGCAGATACCATAATTCAAGGTCATAGTCTTTCGAGGAAAGACTTGGTGTTTGCGATTGAGACCTCCATTATCAAGCGTCACAGGCGATTTTTGAATTTGGAAAGCAGGAAGCAATTTGGTATTGAGAACGGCCAGGATGAACTAGAGGAGATCTCGGGAAATCTGATGTGCTCGGGTACTGCTTTGGACAAAGAGCAAACGGAGACCGGAGACAAGATCGATAGATTCTGGAACAATTTATTTGAATTTTGATACGGTTTCCACTTCTTTTCACCAAGTCATGTATTGAGCATCTTTGAAGTATGGTGTGCTCACCACGCAGCGTACATAAAGAAAGCATAATCCCCTACCATTGCGTGCCCAACCCATTAAATCTCCACCTTTCCTGACATCAATTGCTACCGTTTCATCCTGTCGACACCATTACACAGTTCATAGCAGGAAATATGGAATTTTCTCCCTTGGTTTGTCAGAAATCTGCCAAAAATAACTTCAAGTAAGACCGTTTTTCCACGTGTTCAATCCATACTAATTAGCTTTGAGTCCATTACGTACTAAGGAGTTCACTGTCGAGACCCGCGAGCCATCTGAGCAGGCTGTCTCACGAAAGAAGGATGCCGTATTTAGCATCTCTTCGGATACCACAGACTCAGATGGAGAAGAATGCCAGCCTAAACGATCTGCTTGCTTCCTTCTCATCTTCTACGGCATACAAGAAGCTTCGGAATGGCCCGGGAAAGCTGATGTTCAAGAATGGGGGTACTCTAGGCTCTATGTGGCACAAGGGTGGTGCGGGAAGGTTCTTGTCCGATATGACAGGGAACAGGAGCAGAACCCTGCGGATAAGTGGGACAATATTTTACCTGAAGTTTATGCACTTGACGAAGGCGAGTTCCGAAATCAGATGAATGAAGCGCGTAAAGACTCGGCGACATGGACATGCAGTGACATGGCTGCATGAAGGATTAGGGGGTATGTAGGCAACAGGATCTTCTGGGCCAATGAATCTCTGTGTTGTAAATGACAGATCATGGCTCGCTATCGACATCAGATGATTGGATATCCATGACCGGCTCAAGCACATTCCAACACCAGTCTGACTGTATATGCATGGATTTCCCTGTAAGAAAATTATTGATTGCCATCAATTCTGCGTGATGATTGAGATCTTTATTACTGATGTCGTTCATACCGAAGCCTAAACGGAACTATTAATAGGGGAAGATACCGCACAAATTGAGATATCTTCAGTTCGTTTCTGTCTCATAGTACATGCTAAGAATTTCAAGGTATGGTGTATTTTCTCATTTCTGTGATTTACTAACAAGTTTTAGTAAGATGTGTTCACACGGTCCTCTTCCTGCTCCTCCTGCTCCTCCTGCTCCTCCTCCTCCTCCTCCATCCATCAGCCAGATAAAATCCTCCTGGGATTACGAATCAGGGGAAAATGGGGAGGTCAAGATAGGAAAACAGTTGGCCTACACTATCGGCTTGCCAATAGACTACGGTATCGGATACTACTGTTCTTGTTCCATCACCAGTGCTATGGAACAAGTTTCTGGCATACTTTCGAATGTCAAGGGAAATGTTGGGAACATTAGGCCGGTCTTAGAAGGCCTTCGGGACTTTTTAAGAAAGGAGGCAAACGATCTACTTCCCTCAGAGAGAGACCCCCGATCTATCCTTCATCTGCGTCTCTCAGGCAATGTTGGATCCAGAATCACAGTATCAATGGAAGGGGAGAGTTATGAAGGCAAGCTTTTGTCATTTGATCGTTTCTGTGGCGGTATAAAAGTTATCATGGAGCGAGAAAAAAACGAAAAACTTCCGCTCATATATGTTAACATTGATGGAATATCTTGGGACCAAGGCGACATTAACATCGACTTCGGTCAACCTGAGCACGATGGGTCGGTAAAGGATTGAGACAATGAGGCGTTTCGGGTACAGAAAGAATAGTATGCACATATCCAACTACTTCTGAAGTTCCTAGGAACCCCCCATGACCTTGTAATAGTCTCAGGGAAGATTCTTTCGTTTTGTGGCGTTCCCAATCCCCCTGGCCTAAGCGTCCCCAACCATCTATCTGCAACATGTATAATATGAATTCGTGTTGGTTGTGGAGCAGCCATCGGTCAATTTTATCTTACTTGCACTATAAAGCCTTTCTGCACTCTTTTCTTTCTGGAAAAATTAAGATTCATTACTCCACATGCTATGGCATGGAAAGTACACTGGATTCCATCAATACGATCCTCTTCATCATTATGATCCGTATGTTAACCCCTCTCTAAATTGGAACAATACTGAATTCCTATCCAGGCCCAGAAACTGCTGCTGCTGTCTTAAGCATCGCGCTTGGACTTCACTTGTACTTTCGAATGGCTTCATTCTATTTTCTTGTTACGCTGGCGTGTTATTTGGCTGTCCTCTACCACTATCCTGAAGAGAATTGGGTCTTTTGGGGAATATCTGCAGCCGTTGGAATTGGGATAGGTCATCTGGTCGCAGGAAACTTTTAGCCATAAGCCAACGAAGCTGAATTGTCCAGTAGACAGAAAGTGGTTTTTTTGCAAAAAACCAAGTGAATGAGACTTTTCATATGCATCCATGCTAGATACAATGTTACTGCAGTTTCCATGCATTTGAAACCTTGGCGTTTACTTTGAAAATATGTAATCTCTTCAATCGCTTTATCATCGCATAAAGTTATTTCGGCTTTTTTTCTGTTGGCCTGGATGCGCCATCTGGTCGGACGCAATATCTAGAAAAATCGTTGGATAATATGATTCGAATCCTATCACAAGCTAGCTCTTCTTGGACACTCAACCGCCCCCCCCCCCCCCCTTGCTAGTAGATGTCACGAAGTACATGCCTAAACGAGGTAGCGCTGTTGGAATCAGAACTACCCCCTGATTATGCGCACAGACAACGTAATAGGGTGGCTAGATAAATAATCTGTCGCATTCCCGATAATCATACTGTCAGTTTCTGCTCGTATTAAACGCTGTTGATCTTCCTACCTATCATGCGACCCAAAAGAACCAAATCACAATCACACGAAGAAGTGAGCAGAAAAGTCAAATCTTGTTTCTCAAAACTTATGAATTTCTAGAATTTAGCCCGAATTCGTAAGAATCAACAGAACTCGCGGAGAAAAAGACGTGAATATGTGTCGGAGCTAGAAAGCAAGGTTCAATTATACGAGCAACAGGGTGTCCAAGCCGGAAAAGAGCTTCAAGAGGCTGCGAGGAAAGTGGATGAACAAAATCGACAGCTTCTGCAACGTATAAGACAGCTGGAATGGGAACTGGAGCAGAAAAATCAAGAATGTGCTGCCTTGGTAGGAGGCAAAGCTAGGCTGTTGCATCACCCTTCTCTTCAGCAAACCCATCCTGACTCCTGGCTACAACAACCTTATAGCTCTTCAGAAGGTTCTTTTCCGAACGGTTCACTACAAATCGAGGGGAATATAGAGAACCGAGCAGGGTCAACGGCTACTTTTATTGGACCTACATATGCACCATATTGGGGTTTGCACTAGGAGAATGTTCATTTGTCTCGAAATTTGCCAAGTTTCTGTGTATCATATTAGAAACGCGATATTTAGATACCTCCGAGGAAACCCTTGAGCGAAATAATAATGGAGACTTGCCCTGTAATTACGGAAGAATATTATACAATGCGGTTGAAGAATGATACTCTATTCGTCGTAAAATCCAGGGCTTTTGGGAGCGTGAATCACCAGGCGGTCAAAATTGGACCCGAAATTAAAGAATTCTCAACAGTCAAACCCAGTGGCACACTAGTGATGTTGGGAAAATCCAATACGAGGAAAAATGCCAGCATTAGCTGCTTCATAGCTCACATGTCTCATGTAAACTCACCATCCTACGATCCTCCCAGCCACAGCTGACTTCTCTGATGATCATTCAGAAAGGATGCTTACCGCGAGGTACCTGCCCGATAAGTTCCCATCCAATAGAGCCCAGAGATATATAAAAGTTGTCAAACGTTCTTTAACCTCAGAACGTCATCCATTCTATCTTCTTCACTGGACTGATATGAAACATAAGATGACTGGATGGTTCGTCGGCTTCCTACAATTTTGTTTTCACTAACATAATTTGCAGTCGAATTCCGAGCACGAACAAGATCCTACATCAGAGGCCATTAGCCTAGAGAATATTCATGAATATGATGTAAAAATTGGAAAGAGTGCCACATGGACCGATATCCCCATGAAAGGTATGACCTACCGCCCGTTTAGTACATCACTCATCCCTATGCATCCAGTAGTTATTTTCTGCATTCCGGCAACACCACAAACATCTTTCGGAGCGGATACTGCTTTCATCCACAAAGGCTTTACCGTATCTTTCCCAGACCGCTTTTCAGAAGATTCATCTGCCCTCTTCAAATATCAACAAACTGTTATCGACCGGGATTTAATCTACCCCGTCACAAAGATAACCCGGGTACACATAATCGGCTCTATTTATGGACCATCAGGACTAGCTTTTTTACAGTTACTGCTCCCACCAACGATGCGGAAGATGCTTGGGGGAAAGCTTCTGATTCCAATTTGCACTGTTGAGAAAGACGAAATTATAGTTGCAGGGCTGTTTGCAACTGATGTGAAAAAATGCTTCGGATTTCCCGACTCTGGCAGGGATGATTTGCCCTTTGATTTAGAGCAAACGTTTTCATCTTTTCTCAAACGGTATGATTGCAAAGATTCTCAAAGATCAATAGTGACCTGTGCAGCCTTGGCGATAATTGTCTCGGCGACTTAAGGCAAGAATATAACGTGCTGGAGCAAAAATACGAAAAAAGGCTTAAAAACAACCGCAAAAGCCAGCAAAAATCTCGTGATGGGCAAATTGCCCGCATAGAAAATTTGGAGGAGAAGGTGAAGAAACTAGAAAAAGAGAATAGAGAACTCCGCAAACGGTTTGAATCTGTGAAATCTGATTCAGCCAGGGTTCTTGATGTGTTTTAATACGTTGATCTTTCAGCTCGAATATGTGGCTAGTTTAGCGTCTTCGAATATGTGATTAACGTAGTCTATAAGCTAATTGTTCGCGCAAAAAATTGTTGGAGATATTTTTATCACCGCGAAGTATTGATAACACTGCGACTTCCCTTTATGTTATAATCACGACATGTAAAGTTCTATCGTTATTCTTAGTTAAGTCACGTGCTCTGCAGCGGCGCTGAGCTCGACTTAAAGCCTTCAGCGTCATATTGCCATTCTTTTCACAGCTTCCGGAGGCGCAACAGCCTCCCGTAATAGCTTAGTTGCCTTTAAATTATACGGGATAGTTTTGAATCATACTCCATATTTGTTATTTCTTCGATAGAATCATACGTATATACATATTAGGGCTCACTATCCAGGTCCACCTCGCGTGGCCAACATTTGGGTTCCGTCAAGCAAAATAGTATTGGACCGGCAAAATGATCTGCCATTGGCCGGCTTGGCAGGTTTCAAAGCGCTTTAATAGTTGAAAAGGGCCACATCTGCAGGACAGTACCGACAATGAACGAAAAGGTTCGTGGTCTCATTAGCCGCACCAGAAAACTACTCAGCGAATTGACACAAGTTCAACGTTCCACATCACTGCTACCGTCTAATGGAGAAGAACAACATGCGACTAGGACTGCACGAGTGGAGTATGACCTTAGAAAATCCTCAAAAATCCTCGAAACAATTATAAAGGATGCTCAGAACCTTAAAGAAGAGGTAGATAATAATTATTCCGCTCTCGACATTACACGACAAACCGCTTTTTCCGACACACAGCAGGAAGAACAGGAAGAGCGCCTTAGAGGCGACATCGCTGATAATGACAAAGCCGCTGACAAGGGGGACAGCGGCGACAATGGCGACAATAGTGACGGCAACAACAAAAACGAAGTCATCAATAATGAAGATGAGGATGAAGATGAGGATGAAGATGAGGACGAAGATGAGGACGAAAACGATGAGGGCAGAAGGAACAAAAGTAACAGCCTCCAACCCAGAAACTATTCAAAAAGACAGGCCATAGAATCTACCATTAACTTGAAGATGGAGAACATGCGAGGCGCGATGGCCGTATCCCTGGAGAACATGGCAAAAAAAGTACCCGACCAGTGTTATCTAAAGTTCAACATAGATGACTATGTATGTCCTGATTTGTCCAAAGCACAGAAGCCAAGCAGAGATTACATGCATGGGACGATCTACCAGAAGGATGGCCATAAGGTAACTGCACGACAAGTCTCGGAGGATTTCAAGTTTCCAGCCCTGACCAGCCAATGGGCCGCGCCAACTCAAGATCAGCTTCGCGAATGCTTCCAAAGCGTATTTGATCATCCACCTGAATGCCAACTACGCTATTTTGTTGGCCCTGTACCTATGCCGTCCGATTATATTCCATATGTTGATGCAGGAGAGAGACTTCGACGAAGGAACAATGGCAACCTGCCTGGCATCAACACCGCATATTGGTACATCAGTCAGCATGCAATGACACCATCGCCGCTTCATGTCGAGGACGCAGAGCTCGGATCCGTAAACTTGTTACTCGACGGCGCGTCCAAAGCATGGCTGTTTGTCCCCCCCTGGGAAAAGGATGCTTTTGAGAAGCGTTTGCAAGATCTATATGGTCATACACACCGAAAATGCTCGCAGAAAATCCGTCATTTGAACTGTCTGGTGTCGCCATCTCTACTGGAGCAATGGGAGATTGAGTACTTTGTGGACTACTGTCTTCCGGGAGAGATGATTTTCACGCATCGGAACGTGTATCACCAAGTGATTAACATGGGCCCCAACATTGCGGAATCTGTAAACGTCGAATTCAGTGATGCGCCAGAGATGCTGAGGGATTACACGTGGTGCAATTCCAAATGCGGGGAAAATGTTCTCACTGCGGCAGGCTTCTACGTACCCTCCAAACGAAAAGGCGACGTTTCGCATGCCCAGGACACAAAAAAACGCCTTCGGACGGGCAAAGATACGGAATTCCCCCAGCGGATCGACCAAAGTACAAAATCTGTACTCGATAAGCTGTTCGATACTATATCAAGTCCAGGGGCGTTGATACAGCTCCGTGATCTGTGCCTTTTCATCCGGCAGGGGGGTCTAAAGCATATTCTCTGCCAGAGCAATACTATCGCGGAACGCGTGTAAGCGCTAGATAGCGTTGAACGTGCAAAGTCTGGCTGTTCGGTAATACGACGCCTTCATCTGGTTCGACTGGTGGAGCGACGCGATGAGTTGAAGGCAGTCCACTTGAGTAAGCGTGGCTTGAGAACGAGAGATGACAATGAGCCGCGTATGCAGAGGGTCGAAACTTTGGCGTTGGATGATCTCTTATTCGAGGCATACAAAAATTCGCAAAATACATCCAGTCGGGAGAAGCTTAAGAACAATCTCCGCAAGGGTCGCAATTGGGCGTCCCTAGCTTCTACGTTCTCAAGTAGTATACTCCTCTTAATCGAAGAAATGGATGGATTGACGGACACTAGGTATGCCCATGACATAGTATGTATTCTAACTGACGGACGCAGTGTCGAGAGAGTATCCGAGCCGCATTTCTCTCGCTTTCTTACTCGGCTAGATCAAGAAAGAGGGAGTTTCTTACGACAGATTGGCAAAGCTTTGGACCATTTTGAGATGATGATATTGTTTCGAAACAATCTGGAGCTACAGTATACGTTCGAAAGTCTGGACGACGAGCAAATTAGGGGAGTAGCGCCAGACTCTTGTGAACTGCTCGAACTTTGCTCGTCAAGATAAGCGATTTGTCCAAAAACAGTTTCGCGTGTCTTGGCCAGTTTGTGGTTGTTGGGAACCATGAAACTGGCCAAGCTGTGCACGTGTCCATGCGACTAGACTATGAGCCAGAATCTACGTTTGGTCAGTGTTCAATTTGAGTTATCAGAGTTAGTTATTCTGTTTTTAATATGTACTGCTATGTCGAAACTTGTCGGCCTATCAGAAATATCACGTGAGCCTTGACAACTAGTGCGGCGCGTAAATATTCGTGCACGGTGATTTTGGTTTTCGGTTTCTGATTTTCGGTTTCTGGTTTTAGTTTTTGGTTTCCATATTAGAAGAACGAGGATCTCTGCGCATAATATGGGCGTAATTTCTATTAACAACAGCTGAGGCCTTACGCCAGCATCATGGCTACAAACAGCATAACAGAAGCGAGAGCAAACAGTTTCCTCGGCATCGCGCGCATCGACATCTCTAATCTCAAGTTTGATGTTGCTTTGAAAAATGAACATCGAGAGCAATCAAGCAAGGCAGCTGACCGTCTACTCAGTGTGTTCAGATTTGAAGGATGCCGTCGTCTTGAGGAATGCAATTTCATTGACGCCCTGGTAGATGACGATCATTTAAACCAAGAATTAACGAAAATCAACTTGTCTACGACTGATTTTAAGGCCATAGGTGGAAAGTCCATTCTCGACCCTTCAGCAGTCCCAAAGCTCAGTTTACTCGTAGTCGATTGCCTCAATGGGCTACATCGTATTTTGGCAGCTAGGAAATATTTGGACAAGAATGAACAATGGTGGATTGTGAGACTTTATTCTCAACATGGTAAGTTAGATGCCCATGGCCTATCAGAAACTAAACGCGATAGGATTTGGAGATCGTGCCTCGAAACGGCTTTACCAATCGTTCGCCCACGAACAGCTCTATACAGATGGTACAATTTTTCGGTTCATCTGCAAATACCGCAAGGAAAATGACAACACTCTCGAGAATCAATGGTGGGCTCGTCTGACAGAGACGAAACGGAAGGACCTTCGACAACTGTTGGCGAATCAGCAGCTTTCTCAAGCATTTGACGACCTGCTAGAGTTTCCAGGCCTCTGGACACCTATCAAACTCGGTACATTACATCGATTGCACGGGTTAAGGTGTACAGAAGTAGGTAGTAATATACCAAGTGATAAAGAAGAACTAACGTAAAACAGGAGCTTGTTGCGTACCTGAAACATGTTAAGTTAGTTTGGGGAAGGATTGCCCCTGGTTACTTAACACAGTACGTCGACACATCTACAGTTCAAAGTCTTGAATTGCGCGCTCCAAAAACTTCTACAGAGGATAAAAAACATGTTCAAAGAATGATGGAAACATCAGCTGCGTTCTCGACTCTTCATGAAGATGCTAAAGCTGAGATCTTAACGCGTATTGAAACAATCGACTGCCTTATACCTTCTTTAAGGGCCTTTTTTGAGAATCAAAAGTATCTTGAGCCTTGTAGCACCATTTTGAAGAAACTTTTAGGCCCCCAGGAGAAACGAACGCTGTGGCGTGGGTTTTCTGCCGTGTATTTTCCAGAATCAAGCCCCATAATGGAAGTCTCAGAAAGGAATTACCGGTACATTCAAGCAGAACAAGGCGTTGTTAAGAAACTGGCCTATCTTCAATTATGGATGTTCTGTTTCAGACACTTCCCAGAGATGACTTCAATACCTCCAAAACTCGACAAGAAGGCCATACACATAAGTCAAGGAATAGTGCAGAGAGATCACAAAGATAGGAGCCGTAGAGAGACAAAGCGATATAATCCAGGGTTGTGGAACCGATTAGGCTCTTTAGCCATCGCTCTTGGATTTAAAACAGACCTAGCTATAGAGCTCGCGAGTCAAGACCCGGACACCGTGCATGCACTAGAGTTCCTACGTACGGCTCGTCCCAATTGGGGGGGCGATATAGAGCTTAGAGCATCTAATATCGCAGCCATATTAGCAGACATGAAAGAAAGCCAAGAATTTGTTCCATCAGACATATTTACAAGCGAGCAAAGGTTGCCGTTAGAAAATCGTTGCGGAAGACCCCGGGATCGAGACCATGCGACGGACAAAAAGTCGATGTTTTGTCCGATTTTACTCGAGAGTGTGCGGGAAGGAAATGACATTACACCTCTTTATGTGAAGAAAGACTTTATGAAAGCTTTTTTTCCATTTGGGCAGGCTTATGGGTCGATAGTAATCAACGGCCAGGTCGAACGCGCTCAAAGCCAAATTGATTTGGATGGCATGGCCGCCAACACGAACCCAAATACAGAAGAGCTTTATGCACAGGTTCAGCAGTTACAGTTCAAAGTTACACAGATGCAGAACGAGCGTGTATCATATCTGGATGAAGGTTTACGATTGAAGAATGAGCTCGAGAGGGTACAAGAGAGCCACGAAAGAATACAGAATGAATACACCAATCTCAACAATAGACACCACATACTATCACGACGTCATGAGCAGTGCGATGAAGGACGTCGAGAGGTAGTCGAGCAAATTAAATCGAAAAATCAGTCACTTTTCTATGAGTTGGAGAGAAGCAAAGAGAGCGAAGATGGGTGGAGGAAGATGGCCCAAGGCGAAGAGATCAAAGTCAGAGAGTTGAGGTCCATGCTCGATTTGGCCAACAGCCGAATAAAAGAACTAGAGAATTCATCCGTGGACGACGAGGTCTTCGAACACTACGAAAATTCCAACTCGCCTCCTCCAGAAAGTCAGAAGATATTGCCAGGCCATTTGGTGGGCCCGTACAAGGGTGAACCACTAGGATATGTCGTAAGCAAGCTTATTGAAGCACTGAAAATGACGGAAGGCGGAGAGAAAACCGCTGATATCAATCTGATAACGAAACCACCATTTTCGAACTGTTTTGAATTCATAATAGCGCAGAAGTTTCATCACACGTACAGAACCTTTCGGATGGAAATTGCAGAACATGCTCAATCCCAGTTTTTGGAACATATAAACGAATGGAAAACTTCTAGCGATGCAAGTATCTGCAGAGATACCACAGCTGGCACAGACCAAGTAACCCTGAAGATGGTTACAGAGCATACTATTAGCTGGGAAATGATGGAAACGTGGCATTCTCAACGATCTCGCCTGATCATAGGCAATCGAAACACGATAGCGAACTTGATCTATGATGTAGGAAATCTGCAGATGGGTAGAATGCCGGCTTACTCGGACGAAGAAATTCTATGAATCTGAATGGGTAACTACAAAGATGAAAATGTTACGTGTATTGGAAACAATAAGCGCGATTGAAAGTCCCTCCACAACAGTAAAAGTGTAGAAAGTGATGACAGAGCAAGAGTAGAAGGCCGAGCAGTCTCTGACGTCGCATGCGAGATAATCGCCGGCATAAGCACAGTCGTTTATTTTTCCTACTTTAAATTCGCAGACGAGGCGGAAGCGTCTAAAGAATAAGAGCACATTGAATGCAAGTCCGTAGACGCGTAACGTCTATCTGTTAGAGAATAGGAAGAAGAAGTAATAATGCAAGCTTATTGTACAAAGCTAGCTAATCTGCGAGTATTAATACTCGCAGGCACGTGACATGTTACATATCTGACACAGAAACATGGGTTGCCCAAACAACAGACAGACGTTACTACTCCTCAATTTCTCACTCTCTTATGACTCCACATCTATTCGGCATCTGGTGTATGGTGTATCGAAAATTGTTGCCTCTTGATTGCTCCGGTCAATCATTAATTAAACACCAAGGTATGTCATTTGAATAGCTGAACCTCCCTGCTGAGCTTTTTGTACACGATCTAGAATGTCTGGGTCTATCAGGTCTTTTTCCTCTTGTTCGCAAAACCAATCTATCGTCACGTTCATTGAATGTCTTTCCATATGACCCAGAACGAATTCTAAACAGAGAAGTTTAGTTGCGTCGGGAGGACATTTCAGGATTTCCAGTTTGCCCAACGACGCTGGAAGGAGTGGGCTCGCAATATCTTGTGTGTGCTGTTGCGAAAATTTTTCGGACCCAAACAGTGCATCGTACTCGATGATGAGAGTCTGTAGATTGTCGAGCATAGCAAGTCCATCACCGGCAATCCACATCTCGCCCTCAGGTCTCGAGATGTAGTCTTCATCAAGAGTCCCGTAATCGATATGCAGAGACTGTAGTGTGGCCTTGCGGAGCGACAAGAGGAAGACGAGCTGATGCGGGTTTACGCTATTCAAATCGGGCATACCGTCCTCTGGGCAATATATAAATTCTTCAAGGGAATCGCAGGCTTTTATTAAATCCTGTGCATCCGAGAATGGCAGAACACTGCAGGTCAGATTGACAGATGTCAGCGGAAATGGCCCGGAACAGTTGCCAAGTCCGGGCATGATCGAAAATCCGTAGAGATTCTTAGGATACTTGAGTAACGGGGCATAATCCGCAAGATCTAGAGGATTTTCAGTATTAGAACATGAGAGTTCAAGATTCCTTAAGCTCCGAAAACCATGGTTATGCTCAACAAATGGACTTATGTCGACTTTGTGAGTGCCTTTCATGATCAAATGTCGCACTTTAGGGAGATGAGCTAGAGCACTGAAGACGTGAGTCTCAGTAGCCATATCTTGAAGGCGATCAGCGTTGTTGTTTGCCATGGAGCCTGGCCTGTCTCCCAACTCAAACGTCGCTCGTCTGCAGTATTCTCCGATGCGTTGAATTTCATGAAGTCGAGTTCTGACAAAAGTCTCTCGAACTACCAGTGATCGATACAAAAATCGTTTGGTCGCGTTAAGTAGAGTTGAGGACGCCAGAGAGACATTTTTCAAGTCTTCGAGATGCTCAAAATAGCTGCATATATGGCCAAGAGGCTCTTGTGGCAATAACTCTTGTATACTCATGTTGCGCATAAGATAGAAGCTGGATGTATGTCGATAAAAAGAGTTTTGCTATATCATTCAGATCCGATCAGCTTTTCTAGGCGGGATGTCGTAAATGGGTTGTTTGTTTCTCGAAAAGGGCAGCTATCGGCACACAAATGGCGTGCGCATACCTCACACTATGTTAACGTAAGATATCAAAACTAACGTAGTTTATAAGTGAGCGGCGCATATAAGCGAGCGGCGCACCCCACCAAGTCTCTAAGCCTTTTAAAGCATATAAATTCACAACGCATCACTATTTTATTAACATGATAGCTATCCTAAATTATATAATATCTAGAGAAGCCTTCTTACACGTACGCGAATTGTGTCCAGGCTCCCTGCAGCGCGTGCAGCGCGCTAGAGCCTGCCGGCTCGCACCCGATCGCGCCTTACCTTGCCGCGTTTCTCCCTCTATCTGCTGCTCAACAGCCTTTTGAGCAATCATGTCCTCTCCTTCTGCCTTCGATAAGGTGCCTTGCTTCTGAATCCGCTTCTTTCTACGCTGCTTGCGCGTTGTGGCGGCCTCATTTGCTCTTTCAAGGCTCAAGACTCGCTCGCGCATAAGCGCTATCTGATGCATTGCCTTAGAGGAGCCCCTCTCTAGCTGGTTAAGCCTCTCAATAATAGAAGCAGGCGACGAACTCTTATGTGCGCGGATCCGATCGCGAATTAATCTTGATTGAGCCTCTATCTCGCGCTGGTTGCTTGGTGTTTTAGCTTCCCACACAGCCTCTGGTAGGGCTAGTGGTGATGGCGTCCGAAGCTTGATATTAAGCTTTAGAAGCACTACCTCTGGATTATGTGGGACTAGTCCAGCGCCCCGAAAGCTTGCGCAGATATTTCCCTTTGTGATGGACTGGTTGTAAGCGGCGCGGAAGGCTGGTAAGAACTCAAGCTTGGTGATATGGTTAACATGGTCGCGTATTAGGCCCTCGACCTGGCGCCCGTACGCCCGCTTCAACGGTGAGAAACAGCCCACGTCAAGTGGCTGCAACAGGTGCGACGAATGTGGTGGCATACAGAGAGTATAGATCTTGTTCTCCTTACAGATCTCCTGGAATTCAAGCGAGTTATGGCTCTCATGGCCATCGAGTATTAGTAATTGGCGCGCGCCCACTCTACGCTCTGCTGTATGCTTAATAAAGTGCCATAGCCAGGCAACACCAAGCTCGTTCGTGGTCCAGCCATTGTCACTGAGACCAATGGCCCAGTCACCTGGTATATCATCGCCCTCATACCAGGCAGAGAGGTGGTACTGGCCAGCGAAGATGATAAAGGGCGGGATAGCCCACCCAACAGCGTTGATTCCCTGGATTATCGTAACCCACTCGCGATTGCCTGGCTGGATCGCCTTTGGCCGGCCACGTCTCTCTGAGCCCGTGACAACTAGCCGAGAGGATATTTTACCCATTAGAAAGCCAGTCTCGTCAAAGTTGAAGGTATCCTCGTCGCAGATGCCATAGGTGGCCTTTGTACGTGCTACCAGCTCAAACCAGGCCTGTATGGCCGTTGGGTCCTCACAGAGAGCCCGCTGCCGATCGTAGGGTCGATTGAATCGCGTTACGAGGCTTTCTGTTCGTTTGACAAAGTTCCTAGGCCATAGCTGGCCAACGTGGCCTGCGCCGCGCTCAGTGAGCAGTTTATTCGCCATATCTCGTACGGCACCTAGAGTGGGGGCAAAGCCTCGCGAATCTAGATCAAGTATGTGTTTGACAATCACCTCCTCTTCTAACTTGGTAAGCTTCTTTGATTTGGGCTCACAGTCGCGTCGCGCAGCGATTCCTGCGCGTCGGCGCCGGAGCGTGGTTTCAGGGACGCTGTACGTAGTAGCAGCGCGTCGTCCACTCTGAATTTGATTCTTATTGATAGCTGAGATAGCTAGGAAGACATTGGCCTCGTTATAGGGTAATTCAATATGCGTGGGTTGAGCCATTGTAGTTGATAGGTAACGCGTCGCGAAAAGTTGGTGGGGTGCGCCGCTCGCTTATATGCGCCGCTCACTTATAAACTACGTTAGAGATTTACTGCTTACATACCAGCTGTATAGTACTGTTAAGACTTAACAGGGCATTAGAATTACCAGATAGGCTTATCTAATTGCCACAGAGGTAATAGAACGCTCCGACGGCGATGATGGGTGATGATAGAAGGTGCTGCTTGATAAACTCGTCTAAAAGAAACGATGTTCAAGCAGTTGATTGTTATACTCCACCATACAGGAAAACAACCTAGTAAATACTTTGATGAAAGACTAGAAGCAACGGCGACTAAAAGGCCCATGACACGGAACATGGCGAGGCTACTTATATATGTGTGTCTGCCAAGTCTTTAGGCAGCAGCACAAGGATCTGTGTGCACAGCATTCATTCTTGGTAACATCCCTCACGGCAGGTCGAGGAATATGTGGGGAACTTCAACTTCAAGCAACCCAAAATCTTTGCGCATGTCAAGATAAGCAATAAATCTCTGTCAATAAAATACAATAGTCAATTCTAGACAATACGAACCCATTCCGTTGCAAAATCACGTTGCGCATCGCCGATTCCTTCGGTTTCAACTAGCGCGTGGGAACCAATCATGCACAGACACAGCCTGGACAATCTGGCAGCCCGTGTCGAATAGCCATGTGAATCGCAGCCTTGTGTGAACACTCGCGTTGTGCCTGGGATGAAGTTGATGGTGACGTCTGGGGACCGTAGTAGGACGCAGGCTCCCTATCCGCCCGTCCAGGTCCGACCCCCCGTTTGATCGTAGCTCGCCCCGCCCTGCGAATCCGTTTCTTGCTTACGGGCTACGTTATGTAACTAGTTAGTTAAAGCACTCTCACAGAATTCACTCATGTACAAGAAAGAGCACATTGACGGTGTATCTAGGTATACTTGATTGTTGCTTAAAGTAGCTCCCTTGATATGATAAGTTAACTATCGACCAAAAGTCTCAAATTTCTCTCCTTCATCATAATGCCTCGCCCAAGTATCGCCACGCTGCATTGTGATGTCCAGTATTAATTCGCAGACTTCTAGGCTAAGCGTCGCGTCGTTCGCTAGACCGATAGCCACGACCAGTTAAGGCTTCACGGCGCGTACTAGAACGGCCACCGTCAGGCTGAGTTTCACGGCGTGAGTTGGGGCCAATGTCAGATTGAGCTCCATTTTGACTGTTGTGGGGTCCAACAATGGGTTCAGCTTCGCGTTGGTTTAGGTTGATCGCACATCAGGATCGTCTTCGCGACGATAACCGGGTCGAAAGACATCAGGTACAGCCTCGATCATTCCACGTTCTTGATCCTAGTTGTTGTAAGCATTACTTAGGGTTGATTAAATTGGCTATGGACTAACCAATAGGAAAGGAGCGGCAGAGATACTGAGAGCTAGGGTTGTGAGAATAAGCACAGAGCGCATCTCGTTGGTGTTAAAGCGTTGGAGTTCTAGATGGAAGTATAAATTTTTATTTTTATTTTCAAAAGATAAGTGTTAGCGCACAGCAAGTTTATGAAAAGATAATGAATTGAGGTAATACATTATCTATATTTTGAGCTTGTGTGAGGGCTGGTATTTATACTTTTGCGCTGAAGGTGAGCTTTTCACTGGCTTGCGGTCTTCTTCTTAGTCCAATTGACGGGCTTTTCGTTTATCGTATTCCGTTTTTCATTAATGGTTTTGGATTTTTGGTAGGCGCATATATCACATATATTACCAGATACTAAAATTTCTTTTTACCAGGTCAATATAGAAAGGAAAGAAAACGATAGAATGAAGACATATCGTGGGTTAAGTTATCTAGATCATATTTGCTTGATTTAATGTGTTACTTACAAGATAATATCCAAAATTTGTTCACACGCTTGTCAAGCGGAATTTCAACAAAGGGGTCTGGGAATCGTGTTCCTCGAAAAGAGCAGGGAATGGACCCGTGTTCAGTGGGTAACTTTTCATAGACGGACATTCTGGGATATTTTTCACCACAGCTTACGATTTCAGTATGTTATAGTACATAGGAACCCGGTTCTCTGAAAGAGTCCTAATCAGGTTACTGTATGGACTACCCTTTTGACTATTATCCATGGAATTCTTTTGGGAATGAAGGTGACACATATGAAAATACACTTTCGCTAAGTCGAAAACGGAAAACAGTTCCGAAATATCATACACAACAGGTAATTGAGAAAACTTTTAAAAAGACCATCGTGAGAAACCGGGGTTCTAACTGAGATCTCAATCCCAAAGCCTATCTTTTGACTCTTCCTTGCCAGTCGAAAAATGGCAGAAACCGAGATCAGTACAGCGGCATATCTGAATGACGACCTTATCAAGAAAGAGATTATAGGGTGGCACCAGTACCAGAAACGAAGGCGATATCTTGTCAGGTGCAGCAGGCCAGAAACTCAAGGACCCTCTATTCACGTGCTCATCGACATTTTCTGGATGCCACGACAGTTATTGAAGGATTTTCATGAATCGGAGAAATTAAACATAGGAAATCCATTTAATCAGGGTGCGGAACAGATTCGTCTAGAAAACATCACCCAGGTGCTCGACATGGCATGGTGTAGCCAACACAACCCGGATTGCTCGTCAATGTGGATTGACGATCCCGTGACCTGTTCAAAACAGAGATTTGACGATATATTTCTTCTACTCCAATGGAAGGATGAAGATGGCGCGTTGCATAAGACTTGGGAGATTGCGGATACTCTCATGAGGCTCATGGGCGAGGATCGCTGCATAAGCCTTTTGGCCTGCTGGGCACATGAAATTGATCGCCGACACAATCAGCTTCTCACGAAAGCTCTGTTACCGACTTCAGAAGTAGCCTTGGGTCGGCCGGGTTGGCAATATGTTTAGCATTGATCTAGAGTAAAAATCAGTTTTCGGTTTCTTGAAAATGGAAATTCAAAAATGTACATGAGCTATCGAACTACTAAATGACCTGTTCATTCTTTGTTGCGCACCACCGCACGATGTCTTTGCTTTCAATACCACTCGAAATTCTTGAAGACATTGGCTGTCATCTCCATTCAAAAGACGTTTTTTCTCTTATGCTAACATCACGCCATTTTTACGTTTCTCTTGTCAATCATCTGTACCGCGTAGCGCGTACCTATCGACTCCAACATGCAAAATCTCTCACAGATGGCCTGCGCGATGTTTCTTTTTGGTTTGACAAGGAAGGAAATGGGACTGTGCTTGAGTGGGCTGCAATCCATGGTCAATACAATACATTCGAACGACTTCTCTCAGAGCCTGGAGTGGACTTGATTCAGCAGGATAGTTATGGCGTCACACTTCTTCATCGCCTCGCAGGCCAAGGCAAGGTGCGATATATGCAATCTCTGATTAAGGTACTCAGAAAGAATGGAGAGAACCCATTCTTAGCAGATGTTTCTTCGCTCACACCATTACATTTTGCTGCTGGACGTGGAATAAAGGAGGCAGTAAAGCTTCTCATAGCATCTGGGGCCGATGTTTCTGCGAAAGACCATCATGGTAACACGCCCCTACATCTAGCCGCAGTGACAGGATCCTTTTCTGTGTTTGCGTCCTTGACGCAAGCTGGTGCGAATGTGAATAGGGTTACTCGATTTGGTTGGGCTGCCATAGACCAAGCGAGCATCAGTCGTCATTCCCGGGCGGTGGAAGAGCTACTACTCCTCGGTTCTCGGCCTCCTGTCTGGCACACCAAAAAGTTTGCTTTGAATGAGTATGTCCGATTGTCTCCTTGTCCTATGGAGTATTTCTACGATGTAGTGTTTCAACCTTGATGGGACAAGCAATCCAAGACTCTATTAGGTACCTTTCCAAAACCGAGATTTGATTTTTCATTTTTGGAATTTCATTTTCGCAATACTGCACACATGCAATATATATAAGCATAGGGAACCTTTCTCTCATGTAGTTACGCTATCTCCCATACGTACGATCTGATATACTGAATCATCTCCTACACTAAAAATGTGCTTGTTCATCATTTTCAGTCGATCAAGCACGCCACCAGAACACGAATCCAACTCATCATTCCCTTCGTCGAGGCTGCGCCGGATACGCCAATTCATTTTCAACCGCGCAATAGACGATGACGATAGATTTACTCGGTCTGCAGCATGTTCTCCACCACCATACCAGAGTCGCATTCGAAGTGGAGATCATGATGCAGATATCAGTCCCAGTCTTCCCTTACCGTCTTTCAACAATGACTCTGAATTTGACATAGAAGTTGAGGCCTGGGAATAAATCACAATGTATGAAGCATAGGAGATAACATTAGCATGTGTAGAATACAAAACTTGATGGTTCATTCTGGTGGATCACTTGCTCTGAAACCAATATTTGACCCGACGATGGGCAGATAACGTAGACTGTGCTAGATAAATACAAAACCAGTCCACGAAATGCCCACTCTGCTGACCAGTTATATCCCTGGGCTAGTCTATTTGGTTTCCTTGATGAAGCTTTCGAGCTTTTCTTTGACGACCGCCTTAAGCTCCTCCAATGTCTCGATAAGTGGAACTCCAAACCTATGACAGACAACCTGTACATTACCCCTCCTCTCAAATCCTTCGGGGCAACACACCATGAGCTTTCCGCCAGGGGCGTGAAGACCAAGTTCCAAAAGGCTGATCGGAGAAATAGTACCCGGTTGAAGAAATAGTACAATAACATCTGCTTTCTCCAAATAGTCCATCTCCCATTCAACTTGCTGTGTGAATTTCGGATTGGAGATGTCCTGCTTCCAGCTCTTGTCCCAGTCGTCGCGGCGTGGGTTAAAGACCGTGACTGGGAGGTGTTCAAGAGCGGCTGTAAATTCGGATTGCCACTCTATGGCTTTCCCCATTTCGATGCTACCGGCAAGGAAGACGGAGACACCTTGGACTTCGGGACGGAATGGGGCTTTATAGCTCGCAAACTTGATATTGGGTGCTGAGATAGGCATTGCTATGGTTTCGACGAAGGTATGCTTTTCGGGCTGGGCAGACGAGTTGACTAGGTTGATGATGGTATGAAGCGAAGGTATGAAATGCTGTGGAAATAATTCTCATAATTGAGTGCCCCTCAGCATTCTGAGTTTATTTATACTGGAACTGATCTTCTCTTTCCTCATTCTCCGTTTGCCTGCGCCTCAATTCCATTATTGAGCGCCACCCAACCGTGCGATGACTCCGCCTTCATATAAATCCTTGCACGATGTGACAGTCGAGCAGCGCTTAAATTACGATTGCTTACTGCGGCAAGGCATAACGTTAACCTCCTGTCTTATCCCGACATGTGGCGTAACTTGGGCCTTGAGGTCTTTCCCTGTGGTAGGTTGGATGTATGCGCCAAAGCTAATGTGCCTTGCCAGGGTCATTGTTGTGTTCCGTGGCTATTCTTCTTTGTGAGACAAAGCAAGGCCTCTTATATCATGAACAGGTTAGTGGACCCACTTTGGCTGTGAGCTGTTGCTCAGTGACGCCATGGTCATGCACTGAAAGATCATATGCCCCGAGACACTTGAAGTTACATTACAGGGAGCGACGGGGAAGTAACGTAGCTTCGCCACACTTTAGCGCTACAATTCTTGAAGATTTTGGCATTAGAAACATGCCAGTGAGGCAATCTGGTCAAGGACTGATTGGCAGCGTACCCCGGGAAGGGTTGGGCGGCGCTAGAAGGAGCAGCTCCTGCAGCGCCTGCTTGATACAGACTAATCGTCCCATGAGAAAAATTGAGTGGCTATGGAGTGTCGGATTATGAGCAGGCAAAAATCAATAGCATGGATCGGTTCTACCTTCGCTATATCTAGACACCGGCGCCAAAATCCTCTAGAAAGTCGCGTCAACCTTAGCACAGGACTGAGAAAATGAAGCCTAGTCATAGGATTGAATAGTTAGGAGAGGGTAACAATATAATCCCGATCTTCGTTTCCTCCCTTAAGTTTTCGGAGCTACGAAGGATGAACAATATACCGATTAGGCGATCAAGAGAGTGAGTGTTGAATTGCACAGCCAAGCACAGTAATCGTATGGCTAGAAGTGACTGAGAATAGTTTGAGCTCGTTGTTTGAGAGATACTTCGCGAAAAATGACCCTAAACCGTGGCTTGGAAAAGAACCTGACGTGATGAATCCGTTGAAGGGATGTGCTGATTAGTCAGCAAGTGGAAACCCAAAATGGAAAAGCGAAAATCGAAAGTGGAAAAGCGAAAATGGAAATCGAAAGTGGAAAATGGAAATCGAAAATGGAAATCGAAAATGGAAATCGAAAATGGAAATCGAAAATGGAAATCGAAAATGGAAATCGAAAATTGAAATATGGAAAATAAGAACAACGCGATAATAAGACACAGAAGATAGAAAAAGAACGAATCTTGAGCCAAGAATCTTACCATTGAATCATAAGTGGTGATTACGTGTCGTGAAGTAGATACATATAACCAGAAGGCTATTTGAATTCAAGAGTTTTGGGAAAGTTTTTCTGTACGCACGCATAAAGAGAAAAATTCAATCATGTCAGCAGCAGCGGGATCGCAGGCACAGATGCGCCGGAAAGCAAGACGAGCCGCAAACAACAACTTTCACAAGCTATCTAGGACTCTCTACAAGAAACTGGCCAAGCTGCATCAAGAATACAACACGGAGATATATTTTCTCGCCTACCGCAATGGTCGATTTATCGGCTTCATCTCTACAGATGGATCGGGCAATTATTGGTCACCACCAAGCCAAGATGCTCTTGTGAGCCTTCATCGATAGTATATTGCTTACAGAGAACTAACTTGAATCTAGGAGAAGCTGTACCCTCCACCGGTGATAGCTACGCCTGCTAAATAGTGTCAACATCAAATGAGTAAAAAAAAAACTTCTCAAAGGTCGTCTTTAGATGCGAATAGCCTAACGTCTGTCACAACGTGGCGAGACACCCTGTGTGGCGAGACAGGTTCGCACTTCGGTCTCTCGGAATCTCTTATTTGTATGCGGAGGTGTATGTAAAAGAGATGATACTATCCTGCAATTTATTGTCTATCAGCGTATAACCCTCCGATGTGAATCACTGCTGTGTTGGTCGTGTTGTCATCTTTTTCAATGACCCCTTCAATCGACTCGCCAGCGATACCCCCTGTTAACTCGCGACACGATGCTTTTTTTCGAAATTCGGATACTTAGAGTGAAGGCATGTCATATGAAGAGGTCGATTTTAATGTTAGTAGATCATCTTGATCTAGAGAATCGCGATCCGGGAGTTTCGCCGACCAGAGGAAGAGAAAGTCAAAAAGCTCCCAACATGGCGAGACGCCTTAGCGTGACCAGATCTCACTGTATTCTACTGTACTAAAAGCGACGCTAAGCCTACCTAGACCGAGATCTCGGGAATAACTGAACGGGGAGATCACGTGCCTTGTCTCTCTGCCTAATAGATGTTGTGTTTTCTAGCACGGCTCTATAGCGACTGGGCATGCTTAATTTAGGCTAAGCAGATACAAAATGCATTTTTACAAGGAGTATGGAGGAATGGGATACAAAGGTTCTTGTAGTCTTTCTGGTAATACACTACACAACATGCTGCTAGCTGCTAGACAGCACATCAGACGACTCAGAGTCGACTTCTAGCTGCGCATACAGATCTGCGAGTGCATCCTGCGAGATCACGCGCGATGGGTGATCGTCTCGGAGTACTCGTGCCTCGACTGCGACTACGTGCTCGAGCAGCTCCACCGCCTTCTCCACCTGTCCGTCGGCTCGGTATGCCATTGCGAGTGTGTGCTGCGATGCCAGTCGAGAGGGGTGGTCTTCCGCCAGCTTCTCTTGTACTTCGACGACGTGCTCGAGCAGCTCCACCGCCTTCTCTACCTGTCCGTCGGCTTCGTATGCTATTGCGAGCGCGTGCTGCGATGCCAGTCGAGAGGGGTGGTCTTCCGCCAGCTTCTCTTCTACTTTGACAACGTGCTCGAGCAGCTCCACGGCCTTCTCCAACTGTCCGTCGGCTTGGTATGCTATTGCGAGCACGTGCTGCGATGCCAGTCGGTCGGGGTGGTCTTCCGCCAGCTTCTCCTTTACTTTGACGATGTGCTCGAGCAGCTCCACTGCCTTCTCCAACTTTCCGTCGGCTTGGTATGCCATTGCGAGCGCGTGCTGCGATGCCAGTCGAGAGGGGTGGTCTTCCGCCAGCTTCTCCCGTACTTTGACGATGTGCTCGAGCAGCTCCACTGCCTTCTCCACCTGTCCGTCGGCTCGGTATGCTATTGCGAGTGTGTGCTGCGATGCCAGTCGGTCGGGGTGGTCTTCCGCCAGCTTCTCCTTTACTTTGACAACGTGCTCGAGCAGCTCCACGGCCTTCTCCAACTGTCCGTCGGCTTGGTATGCCATTGCGAGCGCGTGCTGCGATGCCAGTCGAGAGGGGTGGTCTTCCGCCAGCTTCTCCCGTACTTTGACGATGTGCTCGAGCAGCTCCACTGCCTTCTCCACCTGTCCGTCGGCTCGGTATGCTATTGCGAGTGTGTGCTGCGATGCCAGTCGGTCGGGGTGGTCTTCCGCCAGCTTCTCCCGTACTTTGACGACGTGCTCGAGCAGCTCCACCGCCTTCTACCTGTCCGTCGGCTTCGTATGCTATTGCGAGCGCGTGCTGCGATGCCAGTCGAGAGGGTGGTCTTCCGCCAGCTTCTCTTCTACTTTGACAACGTGCTCGAGCAGCTCCACGGCCTTCTCCAACTGTCCGTCGGCTTGGTATGCTATTGCGAGCACGTGCTGCGATGCCAGTCGGTCGGGGTGGTCTTCCGCCAGCTTCTCCTTTACTTTGACGATGTGCTCGAGCAGCTCCACTGCCTTCTCCAACTTTCCGTCGGCTTGGTATGCCATTGCGAGCGCGTGCTGCGATGCCAGTCGAGAGGGGTGGTCTTCCGCCAGCTTCTCCCGTACTTTGACGATGTGCTCGAGCAGCTCCACTGCCTTCTCCACCTGTCCGTCGGCTCGGTATGCTATTGCGAGTGTGTGCTGCGATGCCAGTCGGTCGGGGTGGTCTTCCGCCAGCTTCTCCTTTACTTTGACAACGTGCTCGAGCAGCTCCACGGCCTTCTCCAACTGTCCGTCGGCTTGGTATGCTATTGCGAGCACGTGCTGCGATGCCAGTCGGTCGGGGTGGTCTTCCGCCAGCTTCTCCTTTACTTTGACAACGTGCTCGAGCAGCTCCACGGCCTTCTCCAACTGTCCGTCGGCTTGGTATGCCATTGCGAGCGCGTGCTGCGATGCCAGTCGAGAGGGGTGGTCTTCCGCCAGCTTCTCCCGTACTTTGACGACGTGCTCGAGCAGCTCCACCGCCTTCTCTACCTGTCCGTCGGCTTCGTATGCTATTGCGAGCGCGTGCTGCGATGCCAGTCGAGAGGGGTGGTCTTCCGCCAGCTTCTCCCGTACTTTGACGACGTGCTCGAGCAGCTCCACCGCCTTCTCTACCTGTCCGTCGGCTTCGTATGCTATTGCGAGCGCGTGCTGCGATGCCAGTCGAGAGGGGTGGTCTTCCGCCAGCTTCTCCCGTACTTTGACGACGTGCTCGAGCAGCTCCACCGCCTTCTCTACCTGTCCGTCGGCTTCGTATGCTATTGCGAGCGCGTGCTGCGATGCCAGTCGGTCGGGGTGGTCTTCCGCCAGCTTCTCCCGTACTTTGACGACGTGCTCGAGCAGCTCCACTGCCTTCTCCACCTGCCCGTCGGCTTCGTATGCTCCTGCGAGCGCGTGCTGCGATGTCAGTCGAGAGGGGTGGTCTTCCGCCAGCTTCTCCCATACTTTGACGACGTGCTCGAGCAGCTCCACCGCCTTCTCCACCTGTCCGTCGGCTCGGTATGCTCGTGCGAGCTCGTGCTGCGATGCCAGTCGAGAGGGGTGGTCTTCCGCCAGCTTCTCTTGTACTTTGACAATGTGCTCGAGCAGCTCCACCGCCTTCTCCACCTGTCCATCGGCTTCGTATGCTCCTGCGAGCTCGTGCTGCGATGCCAGTCGAGAGGGGTGGTCTTCATCGAGTCTGTCCCTCCACCTGCAGCATTCCTCAAGCCATCTAACTGCTTCGCGGATCCTGCCATCCGCCCACAGACATTGTCCCACCACTAGACACAGCTTAGCCCACTCTTGAATGGCATCTTGCTTCATCCCGTCTAGCAACCGCAGCGCATGCGGCAGGTACCCGTTCCACACCGCCCGGTTCGCGTAGTCATCAGACGGGAAGATGTCTGCCACATGCTGGACGGCTCGTTCTGCCACGTTCGCCGCATCGCCGCGCTGCTTGATCCAGACCCTCGTAGCCAGATGCACCAGTCGGTGCATGTCGTACCACTCCTCGTCCATCTCGTCCGTCTCGCCCGTCTCGCCCGTCTCGCCCGTCTCGCTCGTCTCACCCGTCTCACCCGTCTCACCCGTGTCGTCCATCTTGTCCATCGCGCCCATATCCTCCAGCCCGCCGTCCCGCCTTGCCAGGAACGAGTACCCGCACAGCGTGCCGATCGCCTCCTCCATCCGCGCCGCCGGCTGCACCCGCGGCAGCAGAGACCGCGGAATCGCCTTCCACTCGATGCACGACACGAACGACAGCAGCTCGGCCGCTGCCTCGTCGCGCTCTCGGATCTGCGCAAACGACACCACCCACGTCGTCGCCACCGCGTTGGCCGAGCTCTTGTATCGCGTGTCGTCGCGGAACTCCCGGCTCATGAGCCCGACGACGTCTTGCTCCGTGCTGCGGAGCAGCCGCAGGTACTTGGCGATGGTCGTCCTGTTCCTGTTCAGGTAGGCGGCCGCCTGCGCGATGGCCAGAGGCAGCCAGGTCAGCTCGGCCAGCAGCTCGTTCGCCGCCGCCGCGTCGCGCAGCAGCTCCTTCCTGACCAGCGACTTTTCCAGGAAGCTGAACGCGTCTTGCCGGCCCATCGCCTCGAGCTCCAGCACGTCGCCGCGCGTCAGCGACACGGCCACGTCTTGGATGCGCGTCGTGTACACCACCACGCCCTCCTCGCTCTCGGGCAGGTAGTCGGCGATGCCCCTCGACCCTCCGGCCCCGAAGAGAACGTCCGGGTCGTCGGCGTTGTCGAGCACCAGCAGCCACGGTCCTGCCCGCGCCGAGCTCAGGTGCTGCTGGACCAGCTCCTTGGCGTCCTCGTCCTCGCTGGCCGCCTGCGGCAGGTGCAGCCGCTTGGCCACGCTCGCACACGCCTGCTCGTAGCTCTCCATGCTCAGCGCGGGCATCCAGAACACGGAAACGTCCGGCCGCGCCTCCTTGAACATGTACGCGAACTGCAGCGCCACCTGCGTCTTGCCCATCCCGCCGAGGCCGACGATGGACATCTTCTGGCAGTCTCGCGCCACCATCAGCCTCTGCTTCAGCACGTCGAGCTCGTCGCGTCGCCCGACAAAGTATCGATTCTTGGAGAAGGGGAGGTAGTGGGTGGGGGTAGGTACACGTCCTGCCGCAGCATCAGCGCCGTCCGTCCACGACATCCAGCATCCACGAGTGCTACACTAACGGCTTGCGCTGAGGGCCTCATCCACCGTGTGCGCCTTCACCACCTCCGCCGCGGGGATGGCCGACAGCACCTCCTTCGCCCACGCTGCCGCCGTGCCCGCCGCATACGCCTGCCACCGCTTGTTCTTGTGCGAGTCGGCGTAGTCGCAGATGCCGCGCACCACGAGGCACGGGAAGTTGTTCATCAGGCCGGCCGCCTCCATCTCGAAGCAGAGCACGCCGCCGAGGTCGGCGCTGACCCCGTCGCGCTGGGCGGCGTCTCGCATCACCTGGTTTCCTGACGCGATTGTGCCGTAGTGGACCACCACCAGCTCATCTTCGTTCTCGCGCGGCTCTCGATCTTCCTGTCTGTCGGCGCTGCACTTGCTGCACGTCGGTCCGCCCTCGTGGTCGTATGCGGCCTCGAAGAGCACGTCAGGCCCCGTCTTGCCGCGCTGGAACCTGGGAACGCCTTCGAGCTTGGACAAGTGCTCAGCCAGCCTGCTCTTGCCCCGAAGCTCGTTCGCCCGTACTCGCGCCACCGCAGCGAGCAGCATCTGCGGCGGCGAGTTGAGCGACCCTGTCCGCTCGAACCCGCTCGGCGTCGCCTTCCCCATGTCGTACTGCACCACCCCGCCGAAGGTCCTGTCGGGCTGGCTGACCACCACGTCTCCCAGCCGGATGTCCACCTCTTCGCTGGGCACTCCCCCGCCGATGCCCACCATCAGCCCGAACCGGATCCCCTTGAACGTGGCCCGCATCTGCGTCGCCACGACCGCCGCCGGGTTGTTGCCGATGCGGCCGGCGGGCAGGCACACGATGGCCACGTTGTGCCCGCCGATCGACCCCAGCGCGTACAAGTTCTCGTCGTTGTCGGCGAGGTCGCGCTCGAGGTCGTCGTGCTCCTCGTCGAGCATCTCCTGGGCGGCGGCCAGCTCGACGGGCAGCGCGCACACCCATCCCACCGTGTAGTCTTCGCGGCGCAGCTGGTGCGACATGTGTGGTCGTGAGGGGGAGGAAGGAGGGGAGGGGAGGGCTTATAGCCGAGGATATGAAGGATGAGATGGGAAGGAGTGGAGAAAAGAAGAGAAGTGAAATGAAATGGTGAAGGGCAGCCTGGCAGCCTGTCAGCCTGGCAGCCATGCTTGCTGCCGCTCAGCCTGCTCCTGCCCTGCCCTGCCCCGTCTGCCTCGTCTGCACCGCAGCTGCCCGCCTGCTGACAGCTGCCATGCGCCGCGAGGTGTGGACGTCGCAGCGCGTCGCACAGTCGCAAGCGCTGGCCCTAGCCGTGGCCTAGCGGCGGCTCTGGCTGGGGGCAGGCCTCGTGCAAGCGGGCGCCAGCGGGCCGTCCATTGGTCGCGCGCGACGCAGGCTGGGGCGTTGGGGGACAGCTCGCCGCTTGGATTGCGCAGGCGGGGGCGCGGCGGCTGCCGGGGGGGAGGGTGCTCTGGTCGAATGCCTCGCTTCTCTCCTTCTGTGCACATGTTTGGCATCATATATAGGCTATTTTCCGTACCAACAACCCTGATTGCAACATGTCGATTGGCCTCAAACACTCATAAAAGTCTTGCTCTCTTCTTGTTTTGCGTACCTAAGTCCTGGTGTTTTTCCGATCATGCCTGCGCGGCTCTCTTCCCAATCCCCGTCCGTTCCTGCCGCCAGAACCAGATAGCCATAGTCAAACACGTCAGTGGTACCGTAAACGCCCAGTAGATCCAGAACTTGTCGGACACCGACCAGGTGCCGGCTTGATTGTTTTGTGCAGGCGAGTAGTTGAAGAAACTCATACTAAACACAGCCTACATCCTGTCAGTAATTACTACCATGTGGACAACGCCACTAACAGATAGAAACGTCGGCGGCAAGAACGCCATCGTCACCACTGCGATTGTCCTCATAGCCCCACTGTCGAGCCTCGACGCCTCCCCCAGCCTCGTCATCACCAAGCTATCTCGCTGGGCAATCATGTTGTATGCCTGCATCTGTTAATGGTCTGTGTGCTCTGATCGACGCGTTTGCCCTCACAAGCGAAGTCTCGTTCTGTAGCCGCTCTTTGGTGGACTGGGATCGATGAAGCAGGCTCCTAAATACGCGGAGCTGAAAGTCAATTTGCTTCCGTGTAGAATGAAAGGCATCCACCTGTTTTGAGTTGCTTTGTTCTTTGACGGAAAGATCGAAAACCTGCTGTTGAAGGGCTTCTAGCGTCTCAACTGTGACATCGAGCGTTTCGAAAGAATGTATGGCATGTCTTGCCGTCTCATGCAACATCAAAAAGTCGCCAAATCCTCGGGTTGAACGGGGTCGATCCTGTAGAGTGAGTGTTGGTACAATATAAGGCCTTGATACTGACCTTTTCAATTCTTCGCACGATATCTCGGATAGACCACACCGATGTATTTTGCATGGCGACGACGGTTTCCACAATGGGAACGTGCAATGAGTACGGTCCTAAAGGTGAAGAATCTGTCCATATTTGGGATAGAACTCCTTGCAGAGTGCTTTGGAAGGTAAGATCAACTCCGATGCAGAGAACCATACATCGCTCAGCATCCCAACGTGAAAAGAAGGTCATCTCGTGCCAAGTATAACTGGCGCTATCACTGTGCGATACTGCTTTGACTAGGAAGCGGAGCCAGGTGTCTACATGAGGGGTTAGCATCTGTCAACTATTCAAGATGTCATGCCTTCTACGTACAGTATGATTGCAATTGTCCATCCTTGTCAGTGAGCTTTTCAAAGCTAAAGAAGCCGTTTGACCGCCGATACACATCGGAGAGCATGTATTTAGGCAGGCGGAAGTAGCTTGACAGCACTGGTGCGAGATCTTTACCTGGTGAGAAGATGTTGTCTACTAGTAACCTGTACACCAATTAGTGCTATGCGAGTGGCTGTTAGCTAGTGCGAGGTACAGATACTGCAGCTTCGATGTTCTGCGATGCTGTTTTGGTTGGTTATTAAACTAGTTAACAAGTGAAGATGCGGAATTTGCACAGTACATCTAAGCAGAGATCGAGGAGGGTTGTCTCGAGGACCCATTTGTTTGAAGCTGGACATGATAAGTGAGTGTAGGGTGTAGAGCGAAGTTCAGAAGAACTGACAACAGTGCAAGAGGGAGACAGATTGCGGCTGTGACATTGGGAGATAATTGTCATATCTTTGATTTGGATGTTGGATTGTTTCAGGCTTGACCAGAGGTTTGACTGTGTAGTTGAACGGTGTGTGATGTGATGTTACTAAGTACAGCGCGCAGAGCACCCTCCCCCCCGGCAGCCGCCGCGCCCCCGCCTGCGCAATCCAAGCGGCGAGCTGTCCCCCAACGCCCCAGCCTGCGTCGCGCGCGACCAATGGACGGCCCGCTGGCGCCCGCTTGCACGAGGCCTGCCCCCAGCCAGAGCCGCCGCTAGGCCACGGCTAGGGCCAGCGCTTGCGACTGTGCGACGCGCTGCGACGTCCACACCTCGCGGCGCATGGCAGCTGTCAGCAGGCGGGCAGCTGCGGTGCAGACGAGGCAGACGGGGCAGGGCAGGGCAGGAGCAGGCTGAGCGGCAGCAAGCATGGCTGCCAGGCTGACAGGCTGCCAGGCTGCCCTTCACCATTTCATTTCACTTCTCTTCTTTTCTCCACTCCTTCCCATCTCATCCTTCATATCCTCGGCTATAAGCCCTCCCCTCCCCTCCTTCCTCCCCCTCACGACCACACATGTCGCACCAGCTGCGCCGCGAAGACTACACGGTGGGATGGGTGTGCGCGCTGCCCGTCGAGCTGGCCGCCGCCCAGGAGATGCTCGACGAGGAGCACGACGACCTCGAGCGCGACCTCGCCGACAACGACGAGAACTTGTACGCGCTGGGGTCGATCGGCGGGCACAACGTGGCCATCGTGTGCCTGCCCGCCGGCCGCATCGGCAACAACCCGGCGGCGGTCGTGGCGACGCAGATGCGGGCCACGTTCAAGGGGATCCGGTTCGGGCTGATGGTGGGCATCGGCGGGGGAGTGCCCAGCGAAGAGGTGGACATCCGGCTGGGAGACGTGGTGGTCAGCCAGCCCGACAGGACCTTCGGCGGGGTGGTGCAGTACGACATGGGGAAGGCGACGCCGAGCGGGTTCGAGCGGACAGGGTCGCTCAACTCGCCGCCGCAGATGCTGCTCGCTGCGGTGGCGCGAGTACGGGCGAACGAGCTTCGGGGCAAGAGCAGGCTGGCTGAGCACTTGTCCAAGCTCGAAGGCGTTCCCAGGTTCCAGCGCGGCAAGACGGGGCCTGACGTGCTCTTCGAGGCCGCATACGACCACGAGGGCGGACCGACGTGCAGCAAGTGCAGCGCCGACAGACAGGAAGATCGAGAGCCGCGCGAGAACGAAGATGAGCTGGTGGTGGTCCACTACGGCACAATCGCGTCAGGAAACCAGGTGATGCGAGACGCCGCCCAGCGCGACGGGGTCAGCGCCGACCTCGGCGGCGTGCTCTGCTTCGAGATGGAGGCGGCCGGCCTGATGAACAACTTCCCGTGCCTCGTGGTGCGCGGCATCTGCGACTACGCCGACTCGCACAAGAACAAGCGGTGGCAGGCGTATGCGGCGGGCACGGCGGCAGCGTGGGCGAAGGAGGTGCTGTCGGCCATCCCCGCGGCGGAGGTGGTGAAGGCGCACACGGTGGATGAGGCCCTCAGCGCAAGCCGTTAGTGTAGCACTCGTGGATGCTGGATGTCGTGGACGGACGGCGCTGATGCTGCGGCAGGACGTGTACCTACCCCCACCCACTACCTCCCCTTCTCCAAGAATCGATACTTTGTCGGGCGACGCGACGAGCTCGACGTGCTGAAGCAGAGGCTGATGGTGGCGCGAGACTGCCAGAAGATGTCCATCGTCGGCCTCGGCGGGATGGGCAAGACGCAGGTGGCGCTGCAGTTCGCGTACATGTTCAAGGAGGCGCGGCCGGACGTTTCCGTGTTCTGGATGCCCGCGCTGAGCATGGAGAGCTACGAGCAGGCGTGTGCGAGCGTGGCCAAGCGGCTGCACCTGCCGCAGGCGGCCAGCGAGGACGAGGACGCCAAGGAGCTGGTCCAGCAGCACCTGAGCTCGGCGCGGGCAGGACCGTGGCTGCTGGTGCTCGACAACGCCGACGACCCGGACGTTCTCTTCGGGGCCGGAGGGTCGAGGGGCATCGCCGACTACCTGCCCGAGAGCGAGGAGGGCGTGGTGGTGTACACGACGCGCATCCAAGACGTGGCCGTGTCGCTGACGCGCGGCGACGTGCTGGAGCTCGAGGCGATGGGCCGGCAAGACGCGTTCAGCTTCCTGGAAAAGTCGCTGGTCAGGAAGGAGCTGCTGCGCGACGCGGCGGCGGCGAACGAGCTGCTGGCCGAGCTGACCTGGCTGCCTCTGGCCATCGCGCAGGCGGCCGCCTACCTGAACAGGAACAGGACGACCATCGCCAAGTACCTGCGGCTGCTCCGCAGCACGGAGCAAGACGTCGTCGGGCTCATGAGCCGGGAGTTCCGCGACGACACGCGATACAAGAGCTCGGCCAACGCGGTGGCGACGACGTGGGTGGTGTCGTTTGCGCAGATCCGAGAGCGCGACGAGGCAGCGGCCGAGCTGCTGTCGTTCGTGTCGTGCATCGAGTGGAAGGCGATTCCGCGGTCTCTGCTGCCGCGGGTGCAGCCGGCGGCGCGGATGGAGGAGGCGATCGGCACGCTGTGCGGGTACTCGTTCCTGGCAAGGCGGGACGGCGGGCTGGAGGATATGGGCGCGATGGACAAGATGGACGACACGGGTGAGACGGGTGAGACGGGTGAGACGAGCGAGACGGGCGAGACGGGCGAGACGGGCGAGACGGACGAGATGGACGAGGAGTGGTACGACATGCACCGACTGGTGCATCTGGCTACGAGGGTCTGGATCAAGCAGCGCGGCGATGCGGCGAACGTGGCAGAACGAGCCGTCCAGCATGTGGCAGACATCTTCCCGTCTGATGACTACGCGAACCGGGCGGTGTGGAACGGGTACCTGCCGCATGCGCTGCGGTTGCTAGACGGGATGAAGCAAGATGCCATTCAAGAGTGGGCTAAGCTGTGTCTAGTGGTGGGACAATGTCTGTGGGCGGATGGCAGGATCCGCGAAGCAGTTAGATGGCTTGAGGAATGCTGCAGGTGGAGGGACAGACTCGATGAAGACCACCCCTCTCGACTGGCATCGCAGCACGAGCTCGCAGGAGCATACGAAGCCGATGGACAGGTGGAGAAGGCGGTGGAGCTGCTCGAGCACATTGTCAAAGTACAAGAGAAGCTGGCGGAAGACCACCCCTCTCGACTGGCATCGCAGCACGAGCTCGCACGAGCATACCGAGCCGACGGACAGGTGGAGAAGGCGGTGGAGCTGCTCGAGCACGTCGTCAAAGTATGGGAGAAGCTGGCGGAAGACCACCCCTCTCGACTGACATCGCAGCACGCGCTCGCAGGAGCATACGAAGCCGACGGGCAGGTGGAGAAGGCAGTGGAGCTGCTCGAGCACGTCGTCAAAGTAAAGGAGAAGCTGGCGGAAGACCACCCCGACCGACTGGCATCGCAGCACGCGCTCGCAGGAGCATACCGAGCCGACGGACAGGTGGAGAAGGCGGTGGAGCTGCTCGAGCACGTAGTCGCAGTCGAGGCACGAGTACTCCGAGACGATCACCCATCGCGCGTGATCTCGCAGGATGCACTCGCAGATCTGTATGCGCAGCTAGAAGTCGACTCTGAGTCGTCTGATGTGCTGTCTAGCAGCTAGCAGCATGTTGTGTAGTGTATTACCAGAAAGACTACAAGAACCTTTGTATCCCATTCCTCCATACTCCTTGTAAAAATGCATTTTGTATCTGCTTAGCCTAAATTAAGCATGCCCAGTCGCTATAGAGCCGTGCTAGAAAACACAACATCTATTAGGCAGAGAGACAAGGCACGTGATCTTTCTGTACAGTTATTCCCGAGATCTCGGTCTAGGTAGGCTTAGCGTCGCTTTTAGTACAGTAGAATACGGCGATATCTGGTCACGCTAAAGCGTCTCGCTATGTTGGGAGCTTTTTGTCGTCTTCTTTCTCTGGTCGGCGAAACTCCCGGAACGCGATTCCATGGGTTAAGATGATCTCTTAATGTTGAAAGCAGCCTCTTCGTACGACAAGCCTTCACTCTAAGTATCCGAAACTCGAGAAAGCTCGTGGTGTCGCGAGTAAACAGGGGGGTATCGCTGGCGAGTCGATTGACGGGGTTATCGAAACAGGCGACAACACGACCAACACTTCAGTAGTTCGCAGCGGAGGTCCATACGCTGATAGACAATCAATTGCAGAATGCTAATAGTTCTTTTGCATACGCCTCCGTCCACAAATAAGAGATTCCGAGAGACCGAAGTGCGAACCTGTCTCGCCACACAGGGTGTCTCGCCACGTTGTGACAGACGTTAGTTGCAAAGATATGGCAGATATATAAATAACTAGTTAAAAACAATTTTTCATGCCTTTCACAAAGCCTTGCCTCAACTTGTTGACTCCTTACTTTACTCCTTGCTATCAACGATCTTTCTTTTTTAAGCACTGAGAAGCCAGTGATATTTAGACTGATGTTCACTAAGTTATAGGGCTACATACTGTAACTTATCATGAAAAAAAGATAAGTTATATTTGATCCTGTGAGTTAGTCAAATTAGATGTATGACTGTTCATCGGCATATAGAGAAGAACATTGCCATTAAATAAACATTTCTTGTATTCGGATTTCTATTCTTGACTTTCCATTTTTGCCTTTCGTTTTTGACTTTCCTTTTATATCTTTCCGTTTTAACTCTTCATTTTTGGCTTTCCGTTTTGATTTTCCTTTTTCAACTTTCCGCTTTTGACTTTCCATTTTTGGCTTTCCATTTCTGACTTTCCGTTCATTTATTTGACTCCGCACTTTATATCTTGATGAATGATAATGAATATCTAGATGGCCATTTTTGAATTGCCGTCTATAGAATTTCAAAAGCAAAAGACACTATGAGTACGCGAATGTTCATCGAGCAACCAGGTTTCATGGTATAAGAGCATGGGCAATCACCTACTCACACATATCTTAAACACAAAGCGATCATCATACTACAAAGAAACAGAACAACAACAACTACTACACAAACAAAATGAAGTCTACTTTTGCGCTTTTCATCGCACTCTTCACTCTGACTGTCCTTGGTAATCCAGTGGCACCACGTATCACACTCTCGCTCATCAACGATATCACTGGCTTAAACGATACAGCGACTGTTGTAGCAAATGGTAGCTTCAATACCATCCAAAACATGTTTGAAAATTCGAAGCTGGACTCAGAAGGAGAAATTATCGCTACTAGCGCTCAACTTGATACACCAATTCCAGATGTTTCCTGTGCTTTCCATTATCTGGACGCAAGGATTCCTATCAACAGCACGATAACCTTTGTTGACCAGAAGAACTTCAACGATATCACTGCTGTATCATTGTCTAACGAAAATTACCTATTTCAGTGTCAGACATCTGATACTGAATATACAGGGCTGCAAAAAAGACAGTCCAGGATTCAAGTTAAGGGTTGCCGATACAATCCTTTCCATGGTGGTAGAGGCCCTTATTATCATTGTACATAAGGTTACTCTGACTTGAGAATCGCTTTACAACCACGGTTAAGCTCTTGATTTCCCCCCTCTACTAGGTCGATGGAAAATCTGCAATTCTTCTTTTCCTAGTTTAATGTTACATTTTTTTGTTACTCTAGACAATTTCTTTGGAGCTATTGTTAGATACATGAGACGATAACACCATTCTCTGAGATTATAAGCAACGCAATATACAAATCCACTCTTTTATTTCAGCCTTTGAATTCTTCCCTCAATAGTAGAATTGTTTCCTCAAAACTCCTCGCTATCCCAAAAAAATTCATCATCTGCTTTTCAATGCACTCGAGCTTGCGAATCTTTGCATCTTTGATTTCGTTTTCTTGACGATATCCGTCAGCCATGTCGAAGTTTTGATTTTTCAAATCCTCAATGTCTTTCCTAAGCTCGCAGATAAGAGCATCATTGGATGCAATTTTCTTTTTCAGTATCGCGTTTTCAGCTGCCACAGTCAGACGTGTTTATGTAACTCCATTAGATTATACTAGAAATACCTTGATAAGAGTCTGCGGTGACCTTTTCTCCCATGCCATTCTCGTCGTCGGGACCTTCCTCTCCGATTAAAGGCTTATTCATTATTAGTGCCTAGGATTACGAGCGTTAGGTGGTATGGCATACATCTTGTTCAACTAATAGACGGTCTTCATCCATGAATACAACATACGTCTCACCATCCTCAATGGGAGTTGTCGGGCTACTCATTGTTTCGATACGAGGGAGGCAAAGGATGAATAGGTAAATAGAAAAAATGAGACTGCTGGAGGATTAGCACGGACTGGGTATCTTTTATGTGATTCTACACAACCTCCTCATCAACTAGCAAGGCATATCAGCGCCTATCGTATCATCTTCCCAAAGATTTCTAGCGTCTTTCTAGCCAGTCCAGCCTTTACGGAGATTATGGCATGATGAATAGTCCAACAAGGATGTAAGTGACGTCTTCAGCGTTAAAACACCATGCAATGTCTCGGCTTCACCCCTGTGAGTACCCAAGGCTGAATTAATGCCACTTACCACCCCTTGTTGGCTTGGCTGGCTCCGTCTGGTCAAGCGACTACCATCCCATGACTGCTCATGGGGCAATGTCGTCGAATGAACCTGTACCAGGGTACTGAATCTACTACGAATGGCTATCTAAAGCAGCTAATGCTGATACCTCCATGCAACACAGCCACTCAATATAGAGCTCCCCTGACCCATGCGTTTTTTCGAACATGGAGCATGCTCTGTGCGTATGTATGCACACGGAGACCGTGTCTTCTTCTGGTCGCTCCCCGTCCCATGAATCAGTATAGGTAGGCTGATGTATTTATAGCTTCATGCTGAAAAGCCACAAGACTGCTGCATCCAAAACATCTTTTAAGCTCATTCAGGTTGGTTTGGAAGAATGATACATGTAACAACTCAAGTTTTTATTAGCAAGACCAGATTTCCTCTTGTTTCCGGTGACACCTAAGTAGTGTATAGCACTTGATGACATGAAAGCCTCGCTGATAGATAGGCGCTCGTCCAGATTCGCTTGATCATCGCCCATGATTATGCCTGCGTATGCCGCATAGCCATCCAACATAAAGGCAATCCATCTAGTTCCATTGGCGCCCTGAAATTCATCAGTCCATTTTCGCTTCTTACCCTTGATAGTGTATTCTTAACTAGCCGCCCTGAATCGCAGGTCCGAGACATGATTGGGCCCCTGAGGCAGGAACTTCTAGATTGCAGTATATTAGAAGCTCTTTCCCGCCCACGTACTCTCTAGATCATCTTTACTCAAAATGACGAGCGCTGTTCTTATCTTCCTTACCGTTACCCTTTCATGTGGACTTTTCATCAACTTGCCACTTATCTACATCGATATAAGGCTACTTCTCAGAAACAAATCGACATATTTCTGGGAAATCATGGTATCCATCTTACTTGGCATTGCCCAAGCATCTTTGTCAATAGTTGGAATCATTGCAACTTTGACCACACTCAAGACGAACATTCAACCTGCTTGGTTGAACGCTGTTATTCTATGTAATCTTCAGCTTTCTGTTGGAACAAACGTAAGTAGACCCATTCGATAGTTTCTTAGGCTCATGAACGATCAGCTTGCTCGCAAACTCTGCACGATACAAGCTCTAAACTACCTCGTATGGGTCTTGCATGTCACAAACATCTTTACCGTACCTGATATATTCTCCTGTATCATGTAAGGTCGTTTGACCACCGCCTGATTAATATCTTTTGAAACTGTTTAGGGACCAGGAATTGTGTGTATTCGCCGAGACTTCATTGTTTTTCCGTGTGACAGCGGCTTCGCTTGTGTTCTTAGCAGTTTGCTACCACTACCTACAAGTCCACAACACGGCCCACTTAGAAGAGGGACGAAATTCTGCATACATACGTTTAATGGTGCTTTGGATCATTTCAAACGGGATCGCAGCATTATGTGGACTAGGTAGAGTTATTTCCTGTTATAGCTTATCATTTGCGGGAAAGCAGATAAGTGCCGGCTTCCGTTGGGGATTCATTCTTGTAAGTTTTGGATCTTTGAGAAGACGATAGCTTACGTGGATTATAGACCTATCTGCAATCACAATTGATAACCTCTCTGGGGTTTTGCATCAAGGGTATCGAGAATCGAGTAGTTCGACTGTCGCATTCTCACTCGACTCGCATTGGAAATAGTAATGATGAAAGCGCCGTCAGATTGAATAGCTTCTAAGTGGAAAACCAGAAAGAAATCTCTACAAACACTGGTGTTAAGTATCATGATGGGCTGAATCGAGCTAGATGGATACCTTGCAAATGATTCCGAAAGCGCAAATGATGATTTTATGTCAGAGCGTCAGGTCGCAGTACATTTAGATGTTAAATAGAACCCTACGTGTTTTGCATGTTGCTGAACATCAAGAGCTTTGGTTCTATACCAATGCCACACGTGTATCGTCCTCATTACGCCTGTTCTGCAGTACTCTTTTTCGCATCAAAATGCCTTCCACTATGAAGGCATCATACGGGTTGATGCTCCCAACGGAAGCAGCCACCTATCTTGGAAAGCGTAAAACAACCCCGCGTGCCCCGCGTAAACCGTGGTTGTGCGGTGCACGGAGATACGAAAAGCGGACTCCGGATTCGGAATACAGTCGAGGCTCCAGCGCTCGATCAACTAGCGTGTTCAGCATTGAACCCGCTATGAGCCTGAAGCGCAGCAACGGACAGTTGCGCTATTTTCTAGCCCTGCAAATGAACATTGATCGCTCTGCTGACTGGACAGGAGATGGGTTGGGTCTCGCTCAGCGGGCAGAGCGGCAGACAAAGATAGATGGCACGGAACAAAGCCTCTACTTTAGCAAGGGACTCAGGTGCCGCTTCCATAAGGATGCAGTTGCAACTTAAATGCAAAGGTTGAAAGGCCCCGTAGATCTTGGATACAGCAGTTACACAGTTGTACAGAGGACGGCTCCTTGCCTAGGCACTGCAATCGCTAGCGCCGTAGAGAAGTGCTCAAGCTTGATCACTTGAGCGCGACAAGGAGCTCAGATTGGTCTTTCTCCCCATTCAAACCGATTTATTATTGCTTTCGCGCAACGCTGGAGGCAATATTCTAGAACTCCATTTGAGGAAGAGAGATGAAGGAAAGCAACAATCGATGTAGCCCGTTGCCAAGAATTTCAGACGCAGACCAACCGTCATGCTCAGCTCTAGACCCGTGACACAAGCTTAAGTAGAAGCAGAATCAACAATGCTCGAATCGGTCATGGCAAGTTCATTCAGTAGAGAGATGCATAAAAGTTCCGATTATAATTCATTTATTAATACTGCTAACATAAACCCAGCATGTTCGCTATTTATCACGTGGTCTGGCTTGTCATGATTAGTGCGGTTGCATGACGTCACCAATAGGCTCTTGACCTTTGGAGTAAAAAGCGTATGACGTCTTAGGCTATTGTAGTAGGACTACGTAAAATACCTAAGCACCACGTACAATCATGGCTTTGCTTCTTCTTTAACTTCATTTTCCTTCTTCGCTCCCTTTTTCCCCTTTGCCTTCTTTTCTCCACTTATTTCCGTCTTTCCATTACAACCTTCTTTCCTTTTTCTCTTCTTCTTCTTCTTCTTCTTCTTCTTGGCAGTAAACTCCATTGGCTCTTCTTTTTCTTCTTTTTTCTTCACCTTTTTCTTTTTCTTTTTCTTCAATTTTTTCTCTTTCTCATTCTCCTGGAGCTTGCTATCCTCCTCAGTCATCTGTACCTTCTTCGATAGCTTGTCCGTTTTCTTCTGACGGTCTTTCTCTTCCTTCGTACGAGCGGAGAATTTTTTCCAATTTAATACTCCAAATACTTCACTCTGATTCCAAAAGCCGGATTCTACCAAAGAATCAATGGTGCTCATGATTAGAACCCTCCACTTGTCCCAACCTCGTACTTTCCACAGCCGCTGTTGATATTTTACCGTCTCAAAATGCATGTTCCAAGTATCTGTTTCGTCCACAGGCCAAATCTGGTAACGGAAGTCCTCGGCTCCTTGTACCATCGGGTGCACAATTTGAATTTGTAAAGCATTATGACCAAATGCTGCTGCCCAGCGAAGGATCGGAATCTCGATCATTTGCAAGCTCGTGAACCCATTGGGGTTGAATCTTTGCGGGGGAGGTGGAGACAGCACTATGACTGATTCACCTCTCGATATAAACCATGCAAATATTGCAGAAGCTCCTTCAACGTATCTAGCCCAAACCCCTCCTTTCTTTTTGCGATTTGGACACATTGGATTCTTTTTGTCCATGAGAGGCCCCATCGTAGTAGCCAGGGTTTGCATGTGATGCTTGTCCGCCCATTCTTGGGCCTCTGTACGAAAAATGCCGCTCCACAGAACCTGAGCATTGCGTCGCCATTCTTTTCTTAATTGTTCGATAATCTGTGCTTCTTCTTCGGCCGTGAGGTACTGGTGTAATATCGGTATCAACGACGATAGATTGCATCGAGAACCTTGAGGAGCACTCATAAAACCTATTGCGGTCGATGTCAAAACTATGGTTCTGAGAGTTTTATCTCGATTCACAGATCTCTGGAAATCAGGTTTGGCCTCACTTATATACAATTCGAGTCACAGACCCGGTGGCTTGGGATTGACGCAGTAGCTGTGGACTATGGTGCGGGGAATGACTGCGATGCAAACGTTAGAGCCTTTAGCGCAAAGCTAATTTGCATCAACAAGGAACTAATCACGCGCTGGGCCTGACTAAGGTCGGGTCCTATTCTGGTTCCCGTGGTGGATCTCGGGACCTAATGCAGCCACCAGCGGAACCTGCACTCGAGAACTCTTGGCACACGCTCTTTCGCATATAGCAAACAATCACTGATAACTTTGTATAGTGGCTTTCCATAATTTAAGAATTCTGGTGTCTCCATCACAAGGCCCGGGCAGGAACGGGTCGACCATCATCCCTGCTAGCACAGCCGAGGTGTTCGCATGACTTCAGACGGCACTTTTACTATCTTTGCTGATGACTAAGATAAATCTCGAAGTTTCTCTGTGGCAAACTATTCTACTATATATTTACCTACATCCCCGGACCCCTCTGTGGAATAGAGATCATAGAAGATAGAAGGACAAAAAGAAAACGTTCTAAATTCGGCTTCTAACTTTCTCTTCAAACTGAACGCTGAATATCCACACCCTTCCAGTTCCAACCCCAATGCCAATCTGTGTACTATATATAGCTGAGACTGATGGTCGATAGTCAGGTGGAAGCCACACGATGTTTTGTGAATTGTAAGTTATCCATACGTTGTCTGAGCTTATAGCAACCCCTTGAAACTGCGCCTGCTCAGCAACTGTAATGTCTGTCATGTTTGAAGAAGACAAGGCCATAGGTGCATTAACGGCGATAGTGCCTATATTTGTGTGCAGAGATGAACTATCAGCATTAAAAGCTATGATGCGAAGGAATGTGCCAACACCAATGGTCTGCAAGCACTTGCCGTTCGTCGGATCCCAGATCTTGACCGTCTTGTCGTTCGACGCCGACGCCAGCCGCTGCGAGTCGAGCGAGAAGGCCACCGACCAGACCCAACCGCTATGGCCCTCGAGCGTCTGCAAGCACTTGCCGTTCGTCGGGTCCCAGATCTTGACCGTCTTGTCGCCCGACGCCGACGCCAGCCGCTGCGAGTCGGGCGAGAAGGCCACCGAGCTGACCCAACTGCTATGGCCCTCGAGCGTCTGCAAGCACTTGCCGCTCGTCGGATCCCAGATCTTGACCGTCTTGTCGCCCGACGCCGACGCCAGCCGCTGCGAGTCGGGCGAGAAGGCCACTAACCTGACCCAATCGCTATGGCCCTCGAGCGTCTGCAAGCACTTGCCGTTCGTCGGATCCCAGATCTTGACCGTCTTGTCGTTCGACGCCGACGCCAGCCGCTGCGAGTCGGGCGAGAAGGCCACCGAGCTGACCCAACCGCTATGGCCCTCGAGCGTCTGCAAGCACTTGCCGCTCGTCGGATCCCAGATCTTGACCGTCTTGTCGCCCGACGCCGACGCCAGCCGCTGCGAGTCGGGCGAGAAGGCCACTAACCTGACCCAATCGCTATGGCCCTCGAGCGTCTGCAAGCACTTGCCGTTCGTCGGATCCCAGATCTTGACCGTCTTGTCGTTCGACGCCGACGCCAGCCGCTGCGAGTCGAGAAGGCGAGCTGAATGGCCCACAAGATCCCAGAACTTGTGCTGCGAGTGTCTGCAAGCACTTGCCGCTCGTCGGATCCCAGATCTTGACCGTCTTGTCGTTCGACGCCGACGCCAGCCGCTGCGAGTCGGGCGAGAAGGCCACCGACCTGACCCAACGGCTATGACCCTCGAGCGTCTGCAAGCACTTGCCGCTCGTCGGGTCCCAGACCCCATGGCTATGGCCCTCGAGCGTCTGCAAGCACTTGCCGTTCGTCGGATCCCAGATCTTGACCGTCTTGTCGCCCGACGCCGACGCCAGCCGTTGCGAGTCGAGCGAGAAGGCCACCGAGCTGACCCAACCGCTATGGCCCTCGAGAGTCTGCAAGCACTTGCCGCTCGTCGGATCCCAGATCTTGACCGTGCTGTCGTACGACGTCGACGCCAGCTGTTGCGAGTCGGGCGAGAAGGCCACCGACCAGACCCAATCGCTATGGCCCTCGAGCGTCTGCAAGCACTTGCCGCTCGTCGGATCCCAGATCTTGACCGTGCTGTCGTACGACGCCGACGCCAGCCGTTGCGAGTCGGGCGAGAAGGCCACCGAGCTGACCCCATCGCTATGGCCCTCGAGCGTCTGCAAGCACTTGCCGCTCGTCGGGTCCCAGATCTTGACCGTCTTGTCGTACGACGCCGACGCCAGCTGTTGCGAGTCGGGTGAGAAGGCCACTGACCTGACCCCATGGCTATGGCCCTCGAGCGTCTGCAAGCACTTGCCGCTCGTCGGATCCCAGATCTTGACCGTGCTGTCGTACGACGCCGACGCCAGCCGTTGCGAGTCGGGCGAGAAGGCCACCGAGCTGACCCCATCGCTATGGCCCTCGAGCGTCTGCAAGCACTTGCCGCTCGTCGGGTCCCAGATCTTGACCGTCTTGTCGCCCGACGCCGACGCCAGCTGTTGCGAGTCGGGCGAGAAGGTCACTGAGCTGACCCAACTGCTATGGCCCTCGAGCGTCTGCAAGCACTTGCCGTTCGTCGGATCCCAGATCTTGACCGTGCTGTCGTACGACGCCGACGCCAGCTGTTGCGAGTCGGGCGAGAAGGCCACCGAGTCGACCACACTGCTATGGCCCTCGAGCGTCTGCAGGCAAGCAGACCAGTCATCTGCCACAGATGGTGCTATTGTGACCCACTTTGGTGCTTCCTCTTGAAAAAGCATCTTTACTAAGCTGCGCCTAGGACTGAATAATAGTGCTGATGCATATACCTGAAGAGGCGCACTCTCTATTGCGACCTTGAAATACATTATAAATCGATATACGTCCTGAACTTGTTCAACTAATAAGTGTGCGTGTTCTCTACTCTACATCATATTAGCATACATTGTAATAAAACTATATTGCTCGTTTACTTGCCTGGACTAAGGCTGCCAGCTTTGCCATTGAAACAACCCCCTTGGATACGCTTTGGCAGAGGCTGAGAGCTTCCAGCCAATAAAGATACTTTTTTCGTAGAAACACATCAACAATACTTCCATCCTGCAAACTCTCTCGGTTGTTTGTAGCAGAGCCCAGAATGGAGTCACAGAGGTGATCGACCCAGTAGATACAGGAGTATCGTGACGCTACTAGTGGGTCAGGATCTGGCTGGTGGATCTGCTCAATAGGATACCCCAAAGCACCTAGCCTATAAAGATCTCGTCGGAGCGTGTTAGACATAGCTAGTATCGATCTAGAGAAGATTGCATAGTGGACAACTTCTCTTCCGGACGGGAAAATTGTGTTAGATGCCTCTTTAAGCAGGAAGTCCTTTGCGGACTGATGCACAAAGTAGATGGTGCCATCTCGGATGGTCAAAAGCGAGCCGCAGAAGCTGATGATCTCTCGGGCAGAGTCCGAATTTTCATCCGTGCCGTCGAGCCCCTCCATAAGTGAAGCCAGCTCGTGTAGTGTAATAGGTCGATACACGGCGGAAACTATTCCCAGCGCCTGCCTGCAGAGACCAGCATCTTCTGAATCGTTGATGTTTTGCACCATCCGCTCATAGAGAGAGTCGAGTCCGGGAGGGAAGGCCTTTAGCTTCGTGACAATGTTAAGCCGCGACACGTTGCCGAGATTTTGACATACCAAAGCTGCCCAGAGGAAAGTGTCGTTTGCGTTAGTGTGAATATAATCCAGGACAGCCTGCTTCGTCTGATTACTGAAATTCTTAACTCGCGCCAACTGTGATACTCTGTAATTTATATAGGAGTACACGGCAGCAGATACTGATTCGGCGTTCAGCTCTAGGCTCAGCCTGACCTTATCCTCCGCTCGCTCAAGACGTTCCTCAATATTAAGCCAGTTACGGCTCGACAAAATCCACTTGGCGCGTGATGATGCGGAAGACGTCTGGATAATTAAATCCAGCAGTTTCGGCAGGTCCGTGACGCATTCGTCAAGTGCGTCGATAATGAGATATGTGATTTTCAGGCTTGTGTCTTGTACAATGCTCGTGAAGATTTCAGATAGAGAAACCCAGGCATTTGCATCCTCGAAGAGCGCTTTGCCCGCCTGGTCGTACTTCTCCCGCATGTGAAAGAAGAGCGATGGCTGCTGCCTGATAAGCGTGAACAGCAGACCCCGCAGCACGGCCGTTGCGCTATTGATACGTGAGTCTGTTGCTTGACAGAAGAAGTAGGAGAGCAGAGTTGTCTCGGCTAGTGACTTTTCCAGTTCGTTGATGATGCCGCATAGGAGCATAGTCTTCCCTTTGCCGGGGTCACCCTTGATCCACAACAATCGGCTTTGCGACTCTCCTTGCCACTGCTGGAAGTCCAGGTGTTCCAGGATCCAGCGGTACGAGTCTAGCAGTAGTCCGCCTTTAGTATCTTCGATACGCTTCTTATCTTTAAGGGGATCGGTTGAGTGTAAGTCTTGAAGGCATGTTTTTATCTTGCTGATCTCTTTTTGAAGTCGTTTAAAGGCACTTGCATATCCTTCTCCGTAACAAAGTGGCATTTCAATATCAAAAATACCGAGGAGAGCGTACGCTTTGTCTTCTTTTTCCGTCGTCTCGCGGCTTTGTATCCAGGAAAATCGTTCCTCAGCGCTGAATCGAAACATAGAGGTTCCTTGCAGCGCTGTTTCTGGGATCACTGTAACTTCCTGAATTTGCTGCGTCAACGACTGTTTGTCGCCAAGCTTCTGCCATTCTCGAGAGAAAAAATCAACCGAAGCTGGGGCGATCAGTTCTTGGAGCGTCCAGCCGCGCCTGAACCATCTACTTTGCAAAAATGCTGGCTCCCAAGTATATCTCAAGACTCCATCGCTTGCTTTCCGCTTCATGGTCGAAACATCTCGTAAATACACGTAGCACTTCGTCGCATTCCTATACCAGCGAAACATCGAGTTGATGGCCTTCTGAAGCTCGGCAGGATTTGACTTATCGATGCAGCAGGTATCTACCCAGAAGTATTGCAAGCCATCGCGTTTAGCCTGTTGTGAACAAAGTCGGATCTTATCGCAGCCAGTCTTGTCCTTTCCAGTACCGTTCACAAGATCGTTGAAGGTGACCTCTTGGCCCTCTTCCCATGTATGCGACAGAATAGCATAAGGCGGGATAGTTTTGTGGCTGACGAAAGCTTCAGGGAGACCAAATTCGCCAGTATCGCTGCATCTCAAAAGACGCATAAGTTCGGCCATGATGGAGGAGAGAAGAGACGCGGTGAGAGCAGGCGTTAGCTGCGACCGTTTGCGGCAGCCTAGCTAGAGAGATGAACCCCGCAACTAGGTTGTCTTCTTTCGTAGGGCTGGCTACAAGGTCAGCAAGCATATAAGACTATGAAGCGTTGAGAAATACCGAAGGATTGCGCTCAGAAGCTGTGACAACAGCAGTGCATGGTTGCATGATCTAGTGTTGTGAGAAAGATTTCGGTCAGGCTGAGGTAGCAGTGTGGCGTGGCGTGGCGTGGCGTGGCAAGGCTGGCGCGCAGCGGTCACAGAAAGCGGACATGGGAGACGCGCATGAACACCTCGACTGCGCTAGCAGGGATGACGGCCGACACAGTCCTGCCCGGACCTTGTGATAGCTTGCTACTGCCGTAAATGTTAGCGAGAGTTGTTGATGAACCATCCTTTGATGGAGATCAGATGTAACTCATGGGGAGCCAAGCCGTTCTGATGCTGGGGCGGTAGGTGAATCTTCTTGCCGAGTCGCTGCAGATGTACTAACCCTTTCTTGGTAAGCTCCAGCGCAGATGAGAACATCAAATCTTCACTCCCAATGCTTACATTGAATGCAAGCTCACTCGCCTTCAGCTTTAAAGTTAACGAGATGGGCTTCGAAATCTGTCACGCAACTCTGTGCGTATTGTGTGGTTGTCGCGCTGCCGTGGTGGTGAAAGTATCTCTTGTACCAACCTATGCACTGTTTCCTGGGTGACGCGACTAAGCGTGCTCTAGCCGCGTTTGAGTGCCCTGCGTCGGACCTAGAAGGTAGGCAACCACCAAAGCACCCAACCACCATGGCCACAACGCCGCCATTGTCGCCCTCTATCGCCGCTGCGAAGACTTTGCGCGTGGAAGGCTGGGTTCAGCAGCTCTCTGAACCGGTCCCAGGCCAGGCAGACGCTATCTCCCCACCCTCAACGCCTGAGAACGCCCCATCGCTGAAGCGGAAGCGTGCGACCTGCTCCGCGTGCTGTGCCCATACAATGTCGACGCGCAATCCCAGTCCTAAGCGACCCAGACGCGATACCGATATCGATGCCGAAATCCTGCCTACTCATAGCGCATCAGCAGCTGGAGCGGCTTCGAGTGCGGGCGCGCTGACGCTCAATGAAAGGAATACCTTCAGTCCACCAAGCAGCCAAGCTAGCAACAGAAGCCCTCGTCGAGCAAATAGTCCGTCGCGCGATAACATCGCTATACTAGCCTCCGCATCTCCTCCGACGATAACAGAACCGAGCTCAGGGCTCAAAACACCGCCACCACGGAGGGTAAGGGATGTCATTGAGCGGCTAGAAGATGGCTTGGACAGAGGCTGGATACCAGGACAGCTACTGGAGCTGATAGAAGAAGACGAAGATTTTGGATACCAAAGGATTGAGTCTCATGCTTGGAGTAATGCCGCGGCGCGGCGCCTCGCGGACCCAGCTGTTGACAGTGAAGAGCGTGAAGCACTGGCGTATCTGCTGCGAAAGGTGAAGAAGATTTGGATTAACGCACGTATGTGTCAGGCAAAAGGCCGCGATGAGAATGCGTGGTGTATGGACGTGATTCAGCCATTGATGAAGCTCGCGATGAGGCTGGAAGGGGAGGAGAAGTTCTGGCTCCAGAGCGTGTAAGACTTCTTTTGCTTCTGTTTAGGATGTAAGCACTGACACCTCAATAGACAGTCGCAGGCTATCGCTAGTGAATTTCTATCCTCCACCACCGATGCTTCTGGCAAACCTCGCCTACTCGATCGCAAAGCCGACTTTACCCTCTCCTTCTCCCATCTAAAATCGCCGGGCTTCGAAGATCTGTATAGCCGTTTAAGAAATGTAGGCAATCCCGTCATAAGCCACATGGCAGACGCTTTTACAAAAACAACGGCCCTCTTCTCTTGCGTTGAGGTCAAGCCCGCCAGCGGCGATCACACGGAAGCCGAATACCAACTCAGCATATGGATGGCAGCTAGCTTACGGAAGAAGATGCAGCTTGCGCGACGGGTAGGACTAGTGGACAAGAGCAACCTAGTGGAACCCTGCTTCGCTATCATAGGGCATGAGACGCACGTTTATTTTGCGTACATGGAATCGGAGGAGCGGGATGCTGTGCATATTCTGGGACCAGAGGTTGGTTCCTTAGGTCTCTGCGAGACGAGGAGTGTGAGTGGTATCTTTCGGACGCTAAGACTTTGGCAAAACGTGATTAAGTACGGGAGGGATGGAGGAAATGGTGGGTTCTGGGGCAGCTTCATGGAGGTAGTGTTGCAAAGGCTCGCCGGAGACGTTGACGAGGGACATGGTGCTACTCTCGATTCTACAACGCAACCTTCATCCCACAAGATGCACTCAGGCTTCACAGAACATAATTTGACCTTCACTCTTGGGCTCTCCTGATGCGAAATAACCTGTTCCACAACAACGAAGTGGATTGCATCAATCTTCGCCATGTGTAGACATTCTCACGTCCAATCAGCGCACGCTGGGCGGCTTTGGTTTACTCTCCGATACAAAACTGAAGACCGACGACGTATCTATAGCTCGTGCCACGGTCGTGCCTGGCTAATTTAGGTCCCGCTTGTAGTTCCCGCAGTGGATCGTGCTCTGACGCTAGTTGACTTTAGTTCTATGCTTCGGCTGATCCTGAGCCTGGTACCCTGTGGAATACATCTTGACCGTAACTAGCTCAATAGATCCTTGTGACAGCAACCCTGCATACCTTCTTGCTCTTCTGACATGTACCTGAAAATTCAACGCCTCCGGCGCAAGCTCCTGGCAAGAGCGGTTCGGCCATCCTCCCGCTAGCGCAATCGAGTCGTTCATGCACCTAAAAAGGAGTAAGTGACAAATTGACGAACCATGCTTACATGAGTAGAACATACACGCAGTATCGTTGGGGGAATCTCGTGTACTATATCTGCCCCAGCCCCCCTCTATGATATAGATTTAATAGGAAATAGATTAAGGAGGGAAAAAGTGCACGTAAATGCCGTAACATCCCTAGCGCACTCTACTCTCGAATTTCGCACATCCATACCCTTCCATTCCCAACTCCGACAGCAATAACATTTCCTAACACTGCTTGACAAGATGATCGGTACTCTAAAGGCACCCATATTATATTCTGCGAGTTATGTGTTATCCATGTACCAGCTGCATCTAAAGCCACGCCCTGATACCGAGCGGTCTGAGTTTCTACACTGGTTTGCGCTGGAGTTGTAGTCGTTTGAGCACTGACATTAATAATACCGTTGTCAGTGTGTAGGTAGTTACCACTGGATTCGAATGCAATGTAAAAGAGTACCTTCCCAGTGTCGACTATAAGAAGGCACTCGCCGCTGCTCGGCTTCCACAACCTCACCGTGCGGTCATCTGATGCGGACGCTAGTAGGGTCGAGTCGTTAGAGAAGGCCACTGAGTTGATGTAGGAGCTGTGGCCCTCGAGCGTCGACATACACTCGCCGCTGCCTGGCTTCCACACCCTCACTGTGCGGTCGTCGGACGCGGACGCCATCAAGGTCGAGTCGTGAGAAAAGGCTACCGAGCTGACGGCGGCGCTGTGGCCCTCGAGCGTCGACATATACTCGCCACTACCTAGCTTCCACACCCTCACCGTGCGGTCGTCGGACGCGGACGCCATCGAGGTCGAGTCGTGAGAAAAGGCCACCGAGCTGACGGCGGCGCTGTGGCCCTCAAGCGTCGATACGCACTCGCCGCTGCCTGGCTTCCACACCCTCACTGTGCAGTCGCCGGACCCGGACGCCAGCAGGGTCGAGTCGTGGGAGAAGGCCACCGACCTGACGGCGGCGCTGTGGCCCTCAAGCGTCGATACGCACTCGCCGCTGCCTGGCTTCCACACCCTCACTGTGCAGTCGCCGGACCCGGACGCCAGCAGGGTCGAGTCGTGGGAGAAGGCCACCGACCTGACGGCGGCGCTGTGGCCCTCAAGCGTCGATACGCACTCGCCGCTGCCTGGCTTCCACACCCTCACTGTGCAGTCGCCGGACCCGGACGCCAGCAGGGTCGAGTCGTGGGAGAAGGCCACCGACCTGACCCAGGATCTGTGGCCCTTGAGCGTCGACATGCACTCGCCGCTGCCTGGCTTCCACACCCTCACCGTGCGGTCGTCGGACGCGGACGCCATCAAGGTCGAGTCGTGAGAAAAGGCCACCGAGCTGACGGCGGAGCTGTGGCCCTCGAGTGTTAAGAGGCAGTTACTCCATCGTTCCTGTATTCCTGGCTTAATTACTATCCCCTTTGGCTCTTCATCTTTGAATAGCACTCGTATAATACTACGAGTTGGACTAAATAGAAGCGCGCCATATGCCTGAAGCGGACTACTCTCAATAGCCGATTTGTGGTACATAATGAATCGCCGTGCATCTCGAACTACTTCCATTATCGAAGATGTAGCTTCTTGCTTCTGGTCTAGTTAGTAAATGCTTATTATACAGAATGAGCTGGTAGGAGATTACATCGATTAAGGCCTCTAGTTTAGCCATTGACATTACACCCTTCGACATGCTTGTGCAAAGGCTAATAGCCTCGAGCCAGTAGAGATACTTCTCTCTTATGAATCCGTCTACCACCCCACCACTCTTGAGAATGCTCCCATCGCACGTTGATGACTTAGAAATCCATTCGCAGAGGTGATCGATCCAATAGATACACGAGTACCGTAGTGCCGCTAGTGGATCAGGCTTGCGTTGTTGTACCTGCTCGATAGGGTATCCTAGCGCATGCAGCTGATACATATCTCGCTGGAGACTATTAGACATGACCTGTATAGATCTGGAAAAGATGTTTTGGTGAATCTTTCCAGCTTCGGACGGAAACTTGCTGAGGGTCGTTTCGTCTAATAAGAAATCCTTAGCTGACTGATGAACAACATATATATGATTTTCTCGTAATGTGAGGAATGAACCGCACATTTTTACCATCGTCGCGGTCGTTTCTTCTATATTAGGGTCCTGGTTAGGCAAGTCCGCTAGAACGTAAAGCTCTTGTAGATGTAGCGGACGTTGCGTAGCGATGACAGTAGAGAGAATTTGACGGCACAGTTCTGGATTACGGCGCCTTAACTGCTTAATATGCTCCATCATCCGCCGGTACACGTCTATTAGCTCCGACGGGACTTCGTTGAGGACCTGCAATACCTCCCAGGACTGTGCCTCTTTAAGCTCTTTCATGACTAGAGCCACCCAAAGAAAAGTGCCGTTCGCCTTCTGTTGCATCTTCTCTCGAACTGATGATTGGAGTAGCTGGTTATGCCGGATTTGTTCCAGTTCTCCAACGCGATATTTGATGTAAGCGCCAACGGCACGGGAGACTTGCTCAGCGTTTTCCTTCAACTCAAGACTGAGCCTCGCTCCAGAATCGTCGAGCTGTAGTCGCTGCTCGATGTTGACATAGTTGCGACTCGTCAGTATCCACTTGGCACGAGGTGACAGAGACGAACTCTGCACAATGAAGACCAGCAACTTGTCAAGATCCGTTATACATTCGTCGAGCGCATCGACGAAAAAGTACATGCTGTCCAAGATCGAGTCCTGTAGAATGTCTAAAAAGATCTCACGTAAAATAACCCAGGCATTAGAATCTTCGAAGAGCGCTTTGCCTATCTGGTCGTATTCCTTCCGCAGATGCGAGATGAGCGCTGGCTGCTGGTCGACAAGCATGAATAGGAGACCCCTTAGCACAGCCGTTGCATTGTTAATACGTGAGTCAGTGGCCTGGCAGAAGAAGTATGAGAGAAGAGTCGTCTTGGCCGTGGACCTGTACAGGTCGTCGATGATGCCGCAAAGCAGCATAGTCTTGCCTTTGCCAGGATCGCCTTTAATCCACAGCAGCCGGCTTTGCGTTTCTTTACGCCAGCGGATAAAGTCTAGGTTTTGGAAGATCCAGTGGTACGACTCCTCTAATAGTCCGCCTTTGGTCTCTTCAATACGCGCTTTGTCGCGCCGCGGATCGGTGACGTGTAGGTCTCTCATACACTCCTCCAGCTTCTTAATCTCGTCTTGGAGTCGGCCATAAGCTCTACCTATCCCTTCGCCGTAGATGGGGGACATATAAACACCAAAAATACCCACTAATGAGTATGCCTTATCTTCCTCACGCTTTGTTTCGCGGTGCTGGACCCATGATAAGCGGTCGTTAACGCTGAATTGCGAGAGCAGCTCTCCCTGAAGCGCAGCCACTGGGATATTGGTGATCTCATGGATCTGTTGCCTCAGTAAGTCCTTGTTGCCGAGGCACTTGCATTGCCGAGAGAAGAACTCGACTATACGAGGTGCAATCAGCTCTTGGAGCGTCCAGCCTCGAGTGAACCATTTGCTCCTCCGAAAGGCAGCTTCCCACTCGCAGGTGTCGCCATCTAACTTCCGCTTAGCTGTCGAAACATCTGACAGATAGACATAGCACCGCTCTGCTCTACGATACCAGGTAAACATAGAGTTGATGGCTTTCGACAGCTCGGCCTTATCTTTTTGATTGATACAGCAACTGTCAATCCAGAAGTGCTTTAAGCCATCTTGCCTGGCTTGCTCTGCGCAGAACCGAATCTTTTCATGCCCAGGCTTATGCGTACCATTGTCCGTTATTAAGTCATCATATGTGACCTCATCGCCGTCCGCTCCCCATGTATGTGAGAGGATCGCGTAGGGAGGAATCGCCCTATCGTTGGTGAAAAGCTTCGTAAATTGGTATGCGTCAGTACCGCTGTGCTGTAGAAGGCGCATGGTGTCGCATCGAGATGGTAGAAAGATGCAGGAGGAACAGTTCCTTGATCGCGGCGGCCTAGCCAGCAAGGCGAGCACAGCAAGCTCGGTCGTCTATTTCGCGTACGACCTAGCTACTAGCTTAGTAAATGCGTCGAGTTGTTAGGAGGATCGGTAGCACCTGATTCCAGTATTAGAGAGCGCGATGATGCAACCAGCTATTGTGTGCTCCATTTCGCGAGACAAAGCTGCATCAGGCTGAGGTCGTAGCTGGAGGTCGAGTGCTCGCACAGCCCAGAGTGTGGCGCAGCATAAGTCGTTCGTGGTGGTGGCGGAGGGGCAAGAACGACGTGCATGAACGGCTCAATCGTGCTGGCGGGACGATGGCCGACCCGCTCCTGCCCTGACCTTGTCCGCTTTTGAATTTGAACAGTAGATAGGATTGGGATTAAGGGCAAGCTTTTATGAGGCGGTGTATTGCTGCGTGGGGACAGATCTTTAGATTAGCTCTGCTACAATATTCTGAAGGTAACGAGGCTGTTTTGGCTGTCTCATCCCACATTATCCACGGAACATGTACCGCTCCACTCCGTAAAAATACTCTCCTTGATTGCCCTAGGCACAATACTCGTCTGGATTGAAATAGTATGGTTTACTTCATTCTTAATCAGCTCTACAGGTAGAATCTGATTTACCTTCAATGATCTGTGTGATACTTAGTTGCAAACACCTCTCTAGTCTAAAGGCAAGAACAAGAGACTTACAGTCTCACTTTCTCTACTTAACATCTTCAGTCTCTCAGCCAGCGTTGGAAAAGTGTTTCCAAGGTGTCTATGGTTCCTATAGTATGAGACATGATTGATCTCGCACACCTCATCGGATTCCCCCTTGTGCTTGCCGCAGAAATCTCGGTCGCAGAGGAGACAAGTTTGAGTGGGTCCAGATGTTTGGAGATTTTCGTGTTTTTTTTGGGTTACGGGTTCGCATTTGGTCGCAAACAAAGCAAGGAAGGGTCATGGCTGCTACAGACTGCCAGTATATTCGTACTAAACAATATTCTAAGGAGTTGGTCGTGATTTAGATGCCTCCATTATAAGCCCCCCGCTCGACTAATATTCTCTGCAGAGCACAGCCCCGCAGTGTCGCATTTGGCTAGCCCGAAGAAGCAGGAGCCATTGGCACATACACGTCCCTATCCAAATGAACTTCTAAAGAGGTCACTGGCTGGTTGTTTATTTCTACAGAATTTTCCATATTGCATGTGCGAGAGGCGATAAAGTCTTTTCAAAAAGATGCTTTTGAGTTTGTGGTTGTTGCTGGCACTACAGGGAGTCTTGGTGTTCAGATTGGTTCCCGCAAAGATCCTTGATTGAGACTAATTGGAACATGCGCTAGCTCATCACAGCATAGTAGCATTACCATGGAAAACCATAAGCGTGTAGCAGCACTTCGTTGCAATCCCATGTAAAATCTATTGAACGATCCTCTAATATGTGTGCCACCTCTGATAAAAACTCCAGAGGCGTTTACTCGTATTCCAGCAGGGAAGGACAGAACCTACTAAGGATACGTAGCCGACTGATGCTCATATGTTGTCTTAGGGCACGGGCCTGGACCCTGGGACCCAGTCCGGAACTCAAACTAAAAATGAATTTGCTTCCTATTTTCCGTGACTAGCTTCCGCTGTTGAGTCCTTCGGTCCTTCAGTCCCTATCCGAGTTATTCCCATGCACTCTGAAGGTGAAAACACCTCTTCTTGTGCCCTATCATTTGCGCTACCAAGAAGTTTTATCCATGAGTGGAGGCTTTTAGCTCTTGCTTGTTACAGGCCTTGGCCATTATGGCTAACGCAAGGTATCAATACTTCGTCTTTCAGCCACGGCCAATACTCATCCGAGGCAAATTCGGCTGCTCTTCTCACCAATCGCAATAGCTTGAAGATTCCATACACATCCCTCGTGTCCGCGGTAGCAGGTCTCCATGGTCCCACAACGTTCTGTCCGCAGCTCGGTTAGCTAGGCAATGTGCGACCGCTTGTGCAGATATGCTTACAAACGTATCTCGGCCATCCTGATGAACCCTGTGAGCAATATATGTATGCCAGTCATGCCCGATGATCGTCCATCCGACCGTGGGGCGGAGTTCCTCAACGGAAAATTGTCGCTTTTGCCCTATTTCGGCCAATCTCCTAACATTCTCTAGCCCTGCAGCCAGCCAAATTGCTAATTGGGCAAGCGCTTCGTCCTTGCCTCCATTCTCTTGTTTCACCTCAATCCCAGAGAATAGAGCTAGTCGCTTGGTATTGTCTGACTGATCATGTCACCCAGGCCAACTAGATGGAGTTTGTTGTAGAGCTCCGACACCTGCTCATTGTTCCGATGAAAAGCGAATGTATAGTCCGCTTTTCTTTGAACACGATAATTCTTTGGCGTGATTGGCAGCATATCGGGATTGACCGCTTGGGTTTGTCTGCAAAGGCAATATTCAGTCATACTGAGTACCGGTGGAGAGCGTTGCTCAGGTTAAGACATACACGCTTTCGACTTTCAGCATAGAGCTCCCCTTCAGTGCTAGGCGCAAGGTTGGATGGACCACCTTCATACACCAAGCATTCTCATCTTGTTGGTATCTCCCACAGTCCCTGCTCTCGCTTAAAATCTCCTCCACGCAATCCCATAATATGTTGAGTTCATCTGCTGATCGCGTATCTGAGACGTCGTACGCTGAGGTTGGAATGGTCGCCGCTACAGAAGGATATGTCGCAAGTATTCGAGGCTGCAGAGTATTGTTTGTCAGATGTCATGGAATAAGTCCTTAAGCTGACTGGTCCCATTACCTTTAAGCTTGCCGGAATAAGCCGCTCTTCAAGCTCGTCCATCAGACGTCGCTGCAGGGCCGCAGCACGCTCAGGAAGCGTCACCGAGGACGGAATTTCACAGAGTACAGAGGGTTTCGACACGCGTAAATCATTCAAAAGGTCTCGCACGGGACTCGTTGCTCGCTTCGGACTCGATCCGGCAGATTGCGATGGACGCGACAGTTTAGTCCTCTCCGACAGTTCTGTCACCCCTATGTCTGAAGCACTCTGATCAGGAAATATGTCATCATCATCGGGTAGTCTCCGTTGGCGCTTTTGAGGGCTGTGTGATCGGGGTTCAGGCATGCTTCTCCCCCGTTTCCGTTTGCCTGACAAAGTGGGGGTCGACGGACCCGAACGCAATGACAATGGTGTAAGTGGTTCTGCGGATGTCAATGAAGGATTCTGACGGTCGCAAGGGAAATCTTCAAGCCACTTCAAAATTGAAGTTTCTCGCTCGCGCGCGCACATAATAGAGGCTGTTGGCGTATGGTGGTTGATATGATGTCAGGTTTTGAATGAGGCCAAGCAGCATATTGGATATGGTCCGAGCTTTGCGCTTTGTTTCCGAAGCAACAGCACGTGATAGGAGAGCGGAGATGATAGCACCGACCCGACGCCACATTGCCGTAACCGAGAAAGTTATCTCTATTACACTAATTATAGGCATGCATCCTGACTGCTCTATCTATTTCACCACCACGAAAAAGGTTATCACAAGATCAGGGCAGGAACGGGTCGGCCAGCGTCCCTACTAGCGTGCTCCAGGTGTTCACGCGCAATATCCTTTTGTTTTTGCCCCCAAGGATAGCTTCCGGAAGACCAATGATAAGCTCTCTTATTTGACTGTGATTAATGGCAATCTAATGGCGCGCGTATTTTCGTATTCGTGTAACGAGACGCATTAGCTTGGCAACTACGCTCTTCAGCTCTTCAGCCTTTCAGCCTAGCAATCAGTCGGCCCTGAATCCACCCCGCTCACGGAAACGACACACTCTATCCAGCAACATAAGATACACTGTCTGATTCAAGCTATAAGGAAGTACACATAAGTCATGTTAGCCTATACCTTCCGGTGTTCTTTTAGAGGGTTCGACTGATAACAGCAGGGCACATAGCGAGCTATCGACAGCATTGAGCGAATTTCAGCAGATTCTCACAGCAGACCAAGCCGCTCAACTTCGCTCATTCTCAAACCCTGCGCCGACACAAGATGATGTCGTGCATCTAACAAAGGACATCGTGGAGGCAAACGCAAGCCGCAAGAGCCGTCTCTTCGCTTCGCGACTCCAAGGATTCCTAAGCTCCATCCAGCAGTATTGCAAAATCATCGATGTATGCGCAGGGCCAAACCAGATAGCGGCACTAGTCTGGGGTGGTATCAGACTCGTTCTCCTAGTCTGTGGCCTATTTTGCTACTAGCGCATTTGATTTGTACTTATTGTGTGCTAGACCTTGACAAATTTTGCTGAGTACTTTGACAAGTTGTCGAAACTAGTAGCTCAACTCAGCAATTACTGTCCCAGACTCTCTGAGTATGAGAAGCTTTTCTCTACCTCGGTGAGATTGCAACAGGCACTGGCCGACTTTTACGCTATTGTGGTGCGGTTTTGCTCAAAGGCACTGGGAGTAGTCCAGGAGAAAGGTGGTATTCCCTGTTCCACTTGTGTGTGTCTACAAGATTGCTAAAGGACCAATGTTTTCTAGGCACTAAACGATTTTCAAAGTCAGTTTGGAAATCATTCAAAGTGGATTTTAAAGAGATAGAGGAGGACATCAGTGAAGCCAAGAATGAAGTTACTGAGGAGCTACAACTGGCATCCGAACGGGAAGCAGCGAGCTTTCGTCGCTTGTTAACAGCAGAAGCAGACGAGAGCAGAGCGTTCCGTGTTACACAAACCGCAGACATACAAGAGAACCGGGCTTTCCGATCGCAGCAGGAGCTTGAAAGACGGCGAAGCGACGCTCGACAGATCCAGAAGATCCTCCGAAAAGAAGGTGACTACATCTAAGCAGGAGCATTACTTTTGGAACGAAACAATCATTTGACTTCTATAGGGCGTGATAAAATCCGACTTTTGGAACATGTCCTCAACCATGACTATGCTGCTAGCCTTCGTCGAGCCCAAAGGCAGCGTTGTCCAGGAACATCCGGTTGGCTCCCTCGCAAATCAGAGTTTTGGAATTGGATTGAGGGGGTAAGCCCAAAACATCTCTGGTGTTACGGAATTCGTATGGTACTCCCCAACTACATAGTGGTTTTACCATGTCGTTGTACTGACTTATGAACCTGAAGCTGGCTGTGGAAAAACCATTCTTCTGTATGTGACCCCATAAACTTGCAACGTGGCTACATGATCTAGAACTCTAAGTGAACGTCAAGGGCATCCGTTGTCGATCATCTACGAATGACCTTTCCAGACCAGAAAGAAACAGCGGTCATCTATTATTTTTTCGATTCTCTCAATAAGAAGTCTTTGGAAATACCAACCTTTCTGAGGTGCATTCTACACCAGGCTCTTAATCTTGAAAATCTTTCCCCGGTCGTTGAAAGACGCTTGGAGTCGCTTTTCGGTAACCGCATGAATCAGCTCGAGCCTTCTACTAGCGAACTTGAGCAGCTTTTTCTCCACTCTTGCGGACAATTCAAAAAAGCATTCCTTCTAATCGATGGACTCGACGAGGTGAACGAGGTGGAACAGCGCAATATCAAATCCTTTCTCAAGGAAGTACAAAAGACGGACAGTGCTCGAATCCTTGTCTTCACTCATGCAGCCATGAACATGTCGCAAGTTCTAGCTCCCTGCTCGCAGCTACACATTACGGGAGAGGACCTTAAGGATGATATCGAAACGTTCATCGATTCGCAGGTCGACAAATACTCAGAGGGAGCACTGTCTGTCTGTTCGCCCATCGTACTCGACACAATTAAGCGAAAATTGATGGCCGACTCTGAAGGAATGTACGTCGCAAGATAAAGTTTCCATTTCAACGTAGTAGAACATGTGAACTGATATTCATGTAAGGTTCCTTTGGGTTGACCTACAATTCAAAGCCATTCTCGATGTTTGTGAGGAGGATGGAACCCCGAACAGAATCCCTGACCTTCTTGAGACTCTTCCACGAAAGATTACAGATCTGTATAGTCTCTTGTTAAAGAGACTCTCTAAAAGAATGGATGATCACGCTGAGCGAGCAAAGAGAACATTTCAATGGATTGTCTACAGCAAACGGCCACTGATGATCGGTGAGCTGGAAGAAGCTGTATCCATCAGTGCAGGCCAGAAGTCGTGGAAAAGCCCTTCTTTCAAGTTTGACTTACCGAAACTAGCTAGACTGTGCGGAAATCTTATCGAATTCGATGAGGCCAACCAAACAGTATCACTGGCTCACCATACGGTTGAGGCTTTTCTACAAGACTATAACAACGGAGAAGAAGCATCCAAGTTCGCTATTGAGGAAGCTAGTGCAGAGCAATATCTGGCAGATGTTTGCCTTACATATTTGTCCTTTACGGACTTTCATCAAGCTATCACGCGAACGTCTGATACAGCAAACCTCAATTCCATGAATCACCCGATGAGAATTGTAGGGACTATAACTCCAACTTTAGTACGACCATTCGCAGCATTTAACTCTTTCAGAAGCCGTCGAGACAGGAGGGCACACCAACCAGTTGATTTGGTTGATGTTCTAAGAACTCAACTTAACGTTCATCAAGCAAAAAAAATGGATCCTGTCTTCCAAATTGCTGAATACTGTAAGTCCTACTGGCACAGCCATAGCCGCTACCTAGATTTGCAAGACGTAGCACGTTGTACGATCTTGGAAAACTTTGTATGCGGAAAGCATTTACCGGTAGAATGGATGCCATGGAATTCTATCGAAGACACGAGATCATTGCCTCTCTGGAATATGTTTGTTTGGACTGTACAAAACGGTCATACAGCCATGTTCTGTATTTGGCAGAAGGTTGCACCCATGCAAGAGTCAAGTTACTGGGAATACCTTTGGCGGAAAGACGGGCAGAGGCTGTTTACTTCTGCATGTATAACGGCCAATTTTGAGCAACTGGAGATGATGTTCCATGCTCGAGACAGAATTCAACCAGTAGTGAGACCATCAGAGAGCGAGATCAGACATGCCTTGGTAAGTGTCTGTCAAATAGGTCATGATGAGGTTGTAAAGCTGCTGCTTCAGGAGAAGGCCGATGTCAATGCAGCAGCAGCAAAGGATGGAAGAACGGCACTGCAGGCGGCAGCAGGAGGAGGCCATCTTGAAGTAGTCGAGCGGCTGCTTGAAGAGAAGGCCGACGTCAATGCGGCAGCAGGATATTATGGTGGAAGAACAGCACTGCAGGCGGCGGCAGAAGGAGGCCATCTCGCAGTAGTCGAGCGGCTGCTTCAAGAGAAGGCCGACGTCAATGCAGCAGCAGCAAGGGATGGAAGAACGGCACTGCAGGCGGCAGCAGGAGGAGGCCATCTTGAAGTAGTCGAGCGGCTGCTTGAAGAGAAGGCCGACGTCAATGCGGCAGCAGGATATTATGGTGGAAGAACAGCACTGCAGGCGGCGGCAGAAGGAGGGCATCTCGCAGTAGTCAAGCGGCTGCTTGAAGAGAAGGCCGACGTCAATGCAGCAGCAGCGAGATACAATGGAAGAACTGCACTGCAGGCGGCGGCAGAAGGAGGGCATCTCGCAGTAGTCGAGCGGCTGCTTGAAGAGAAGGCCGACGTCAATGCAGCAGCAGCAAGGAATGGAAGAACGGCACTGCAGGCGGCAGCAGGAGGAGGCCACCTCGCAGTAGTCGAGCGGCTGCTTCAAGAGAAGACCGATGTCAATGCGGCAGCAGTAGAGTATAGTGGAAGAACTGCACTGCAGGCGGCGGCAGAAGGAGGGCATCTCGCAGTAGTCGAGCGGCTGCTTGAAGAGAAGGCCGACGTCAATGCAGCAGCAGCAAGGAATGGAAGAACGGCACTGCAGGCGGCAGCAGGAGGAGGCCACCTCGCAGTAGTCGAGCGGCTGCTTCAAGAGAAGACCGATGTCAATGCGGCAGCAGTAGAGTATAGTGGAAGAACTGCACTGCAGGCGGCGGCAGAAGGAGGGCATCTCGCAGTAGTCGAGCGGCTGCTTCAAGAGAAGGCCGACGTCAATGCGGCAGCAGTAAGGAATGGAAAAACGGCACTGCAGGCGGCGGCAGGAGGAGGCCATCTCGCAGTAGTCGAGCGGCTGCTTCAAGAGAAGGCCGATGTCAATGCGGCAGCAGAATATTATGAGGGAAGAACGGCACTGCAGGCGGCGGCAGAACAAGGCCATCTCGCAGTAGTCGAGCGGCTGCTTCAAGAGAAGGCCGACGTCAATGCAGCAGCAGCAAACAATGGAAGAACGGCACTGCAGGCGGCGGCAGAAGGAGGCCATCTCGCAGTAGTCGAGCGGCTGCTTAAAGAGAAGGCCGACGTCAATGCAGCAGCAGCAAAAAGTGATGGAAGAACGGCACTGCAGGCGGCGGCAGAAGGAGGCCATCTCGCAGTAGTCGAGCGGCTGCTTCAAGAGAAGGCCGACGTCAATGCGGCAGCAGCAAAGATTAGTGGAAGAACTGCACTGCAGGCGGCGGCAGAAGGAGGCTATCTCGCAGTAGTCGAGCGGCTGCTTCAAGAGAAGGCCGACGTCAATGCGGCAGCAGCAAATGGAAGAACGGCACTGCAGGCGGCGGCAGAAGGAGGGCATCTCGCAGTAGTCGAGCGGCTGCTTCAAGAGAAGACCGACGTCAATGCGGCAGCAGCAAATGGAAGAACGGCACTGCAGGCGGCGGCAGAAGGAGGGCATCTCGCAGTAGTCGAGCGGCTGCTTCAAGAGAAGACCGACGTCAATGCGACAGCAACATATTATGGTGGAAGAACGGCACTGCAGGCGGCGGCAGAAGGAGGGCATCTCGCAGTAGTCGAGCGGCTGCTTCAAGAGAAGGCTGACGTCAATGCAGCAGCAGCAAAGAGTGATGGAAGAACTGCACTGCAGGCGGCGGCAGGAGGAGGCCATCTCGCAGTAGTCGAGCGGCTGCTTCAAGAGAAGGCCGATGTCAATGCGGCAGCAGAATATTATGAGGGAAGAACGGCACTGCAGGCGGCGGCAGAACAAGGCCATCTCGCAGTAGTCGAGCGGCTGCTTCAAGAGAAGGCCGACGTCAATGCAGCAGCAGCGAGATACAATGGAAGAACGGCACTGCAGGCGGCGGCAGAAGGAGGCTATCTCGCAGTAGTCGAGCGGCTGCTTCAAGAGAAGGCCGACGTCAATGCAGCAGCAGCAAGGGATGGAAGAACTGCACTGCAGGCGGCGGCAGGAGGAGGCCATCTCGCAGTAGTCGAGCGGCTGCTTCAAGAGAAGGCCGATGTCAATGCGGCAGCAGAATATTATGAGGGAAGAACGGCACTGCAGGCGGCGGCAGAACAAGGCCATCTCGCAGTAGTCGAGCGGCTGCTTCAAGAGAAGGCCGACGTCAATGCAGCAGCAGCGAGATACAATGGAAGAACGGCACTGCAGGCGGCGGCAGAAGGAGGCTATCTCGCAGTAGTCGAGCGGCTGCTTCAAGAGAAGGCCGACGTCAATGCAGCAGCAG